>JACEGR010006728.1:0-57546 GCA_014170235.1 Listronotus bonariensis
CTAATAGATAAAAACTTCAATGGGTTTGATGTATCAGGTACAAACAGCGTTACCTTGAATTTCTTTAAAAATACGGGGAAGATCAGAAAATATGCCGTTTTTCCTCTTAAATGGAATACCCTGTACTTAAATGCTTTAAGAATAATAAATCTTTACCATTATTTCCAAATTTAAGGGCAATAAGGATTATTTACAACAGGTAATTTAGTGCAATCTAAACTTTTATACGGGGTAAGTTGAAAAAGTATTTTTCCAAATGTTTATTAGGAGGTTCTGCTTTTTAAAATATTACTATTGTTTATATTTTTGTTACAATTAAAGCGGCTTTTAAAAAGTCGAGTCAATCCATGAGTTAGTATACTCTTACCCTCGAAGCAAACCATATTTGGTACATCTAGATGACAATGCATTTGACAGCTTTTAAAATTTAGCTAGAACTTCAACCTCATGCTCTTAAAGCAATTTATTTAGGAAAAATTATCTTCTGTGTAAAACACTTAAAAAAGATAAACCTTTAAATACTTACTCATTATATAAACCGTTATTACAATTCAATTTCAAATATCAAATACGAACTAAGCAACGTTATATGTTTATTGCCTTTTATTTCTTTTATCAATGTAAAGCCTATCAATATAAAAGTTTAATAAAAAAATATTATGACCCTTATTTTTTAATTTAGAAAACAATAATACTATCATTTCTCTCTTAACAACAACATCTTGGAAATTGTTTAGAGTATTATTGTAAATTACTTCATTAAAATACTGATTGCAATGGCAATGCAAATAACAAAGATACACGCCTGGACAGAAAAAACAGGACAAACTAAATTTTGTTTAAATTTAATATTAAATAACGTTTTTTGATTAATTTAAATAATTAATTAAATTAACTTTTGATCCACTTGTAGCTCCTTTCATCAAGAATATATCTATACTAATATATAAAGAGGTAAAGTTTGTAACTTTGTTTGTGGCTTTGTTTGTTTGTAGCCGCTAATCTTTTTTTTTATCTTTGGACCAACCACGAAGCCTAAATACCAACGTACCGTGGGTGTCTTAAGCGAGGTAAGAGGGAGTTTGTTGACACGGGACTTAATTATTTGAAGATTTGGGGGAAAGGAAAGACCTCCGCGGGCAGCAGGTTCCACAATCTAGAAACTCTAGGGATAAAAGAACGAACAAAGTGAGAAGTTCGGGGCCTGTTCAGCTGGACCGTATAGGAATGCATACGCGCGGAACCACGAGCTCTCTGTTGGGAACCGTGAGTGGAGGAACTATACTGGACAATTCTTCAGAGCACAAGCCATGGAAGTACCTATAAAAACGATAAATCCTCCACAGCCCGACGATGGGCAAGAGAAAGAAGCCTTTCTGTAAGTGAAGGATCATTAATGAGACGAATAGCTCTTCTTTGAATAGAATCAAGAATACTTAGGGTTGTTGGGGACGCCATGCCCCAGATATGAGAACAATATTCCAAGGGAGGTCGGATTTGGGACACATATAAAGTGTATAAATTAGAAGCGGAAAAATACTTTTTGGCTCGAAAGAGAAATCCAAGCTTTTTGAAGCTGCCGTGGCTATAGATACGATGTGTTTATGCCAGTTAAGGTTACTTTCAAATGTGACGCCCAGAAAAATGAAGGTGTCTTTGCTCTGTAAAACTTGGCCGCTCATAAGTAGAGGATGAGTATTTGATGACTCTTTTCGCGACAAGGAACATGATTGTGTTTTGGATGCATTAAAATGGACGAGATTTTGGCGCCCCAATCCAATATTAAATTAAGATCCTGCGAAAGAGATATCTACATCGTTCTGCGTTTGTTTTCCAAGTCAGGTTTAGTGATGGGTTTAGGAACCTGAAAATTAGAGTGAAGGGTACTATCGTCGGCGAAACTATGAATGGAATTAGTTGTGGACGAGAGAAGGTCGTTGATGTGAAGAAGAAACAATGTTGGTGCCAGAACTGAGCCCTGAGGCACTCCAGCATTTACTTGGTGAAAACTTGAAGAATGGCCGTCCACAATAACTGATATACGTCAATCAGATAGATAACTAGAGAGCCAAGTACAAAGTTTAGTTGAAAGACCATAGGTGGGAAGTTTATTAAGAAGTGCGGCATGCCAGACCTGGTCAAAAGCTTTGGATATATCAAGAGCAACGAGCAACCTATCATAAAAATTCTTTCACAATCAGAAAGTTACACTATTCAGGAGTGTTATAGACTATATTTTACTATAATTAAACAAAAAGATATTAACGCCCAACGAAGTAGCTATCTTGGATAAACTATAACTAAAATTCGATATTGACGTAACTATTACCAACGGATTTTAAATCGATTTTTTTAATAGATAGAATGATTTAAGAGGAAAGGTTATATGTAAAATAATATAAAAAAACATATACAAAGTGTTAAAAAAATGTTTACATTTAAAATTCGATATTGACGTTACTATTCTCAACGGATTTTGATGCGGTTTTTTAATAGATACAGTGATTCAAGAGGAAGGTTTATATGTATAATTATATCCAAAAACATAAACAGAGTCTTTAAAAAATCCTTTTAGAATAAAAATATTGATATAAATTTAAAAAAATGTTAGGAAATGATGCGGATTTAGAATTCAATACACTGGGAAAAAATTGTGACGTTAAATAATTCCACAGGGTGTTTGAAAATTTGGGTCAAAATGCAACATTTCACTCTACCCTGTATAAAGCCCATAAGACTATTTGCAATCCCCATATTAAACAATAGGCTTGATGGAAAAAGCTACCACTGGATGGTCAATAAGTTATTTAAGATTGAATTATATCAAAATTTTCTTTGTCTGGTTTTTTTTTGTCCAGGAGTGTATGTGTGAAATGTTTGAAAACTAATCTATATTATTTTTTTATGATAGACAAGGCTGTAGCAAAATAATTTAATGAAAAATATACAATTTAACTATTTAGAAGCATTTAAATGCTATACAGAGTGGCCAAAATATTCCAAACAAATTTGATTTTCTTTCCTGATAAGGTAGTTCTACCGGTGTAAGAATTAATGTTCAAAAAATTATGAAACTTAGCATACTGGCACTTTTATTATAAGAATATCAACCTCAGACGAACAAAGAGATACAGACGCGTTTATTTACATTCAAATCTTCAGTACACAATACATCACATTCCGTTCAAATGTTTTACCTCATTAAATATTTGTTAACAGCGCACTGGACGTGTAAACGGCACAGATGCCGGCAACACAGTAACAGAATGAGCCACGTTGCCAAACTTAATTATTCGGAATGAAAATTTTATGGAAAACTTTGTGGGGACCAATAATATTGGACTCTCTTTAATTATACAAAATTTAAACTATATAATATATAACTATATATCATTATTTAAATAAAATAAACCAATACCAATATTTTTCACATAAATTGCACAGTAAATTATTATTGTCTGTGCACCTCCATTCCATATTTAATTTTTACGGCGAAAGTAAACACAGGACAATGAAAATGAAATTACAAAATATCCCAAAGTATAATAACTAATAATTCTTTGCAATAATCACAAATAAACACTTTAAATTAAAAAGCAAAATTAATCTTATCACCTCTAAAAAAACGTTAAAATTGTTTATCTTTGTAGTTCTCCTTTACCGCCAAATTGAAAGAAAATCGCGTCTTCCCATCTACGATCGGGCACCTGGTGATAATTAGCGTAATCTTATAAATATCACGGCAAAATTACAAATATAGTGTGCGACGAACGTATCAAAATATCGCGACAGCCCAATTTTGAGAGAGAATTCGTAGGTATAAATCTGGCAACTCGGGTTTGTTCCTGGTCGTATGGGACGCCATTGGGAGTAGCAGCGGAGAGTTTTACCAATACACCTATTCTAACTTGTTCATCCCCACCATTACCTCTATCTCTTTTGCTCTTATATCGTAATAGCCAAACAATGTATGCTACAACGTTTAGAATGATTTATGAATGACTGGCCGGGTCTGTATCTATATTTACAGTCTAAAATATCAACCAGTTAAATTTTTAAAGGTCTACAGAGAACTGAAAAAGTTATAAATATTATAAAATAATTGATTTTAACATTGATCCTTATGGGAAATCGCAGATTTTATTTTACTTCACAAAAACTGATGTTCAGATTTAAATGAAAGATGTATCAACGGAAGAAAAAACAATTCTGAACATTTTGGCTAATTAAAATCCGACCTTTAGAGCTTGTGATAGGAGTAATTAATAAATAATTGAGAAAAATATGCTATGTGACTGACATGTGGCAACGCCGCCGAAAATTTATGATGCGCCCGAATAAGTTTATTGAATATGGTATATGGGGACATAAAATTGATGCCAGTCCAATATGTTTTTCGGTTACAAGATCAAATAAGTGATAATAAATATCCGCAATAAATAGAAAACATGTTTTTTCCGTGTGTTTTTAAGTGAACAATTCGACGATTAAAATCCGATGTATTAATATTTACGTTAGTTTGACAGATTAGGTGACAGAAACTTTTCATGTTTTATCCTTAAATTTATGTCCTACTTGACCTTGTTTTACAAATTTGTTATAATTTTTTTCAGTGACTGTTTTGCCTTTTCAATGAAATATCTTTTTTAAGTAATATGTTAAGGGTGGTTTAGAGATTTTATTAGTAAATAAACATAACAATTTAAGACCGATAACTTGTTTAAATATGCTTGTGCAGTAGATTTTTTTGTGTATGACTTCTATTGTTTTTACGCAGCGTTGCCAAATATAAATACCACGATAGTCAAATAATCTTAAGCACTCATTTGACTCTTGTGGTATCGGTAGAACTACCTTACGGTAATTTCAAAAAAAAATTAAACCTTTCAGTTCAAAGGAATTTGCGAATTATTAGGTATATTTGATGCATTACGCACGTGACTGTAAAAAATACTTTTTTTCGGCGTCCCAAAAATAAAATATGTAATTGCTTTAAACTGATTGATAATTGAAGTAATCATTGAAAACAATGGATTTTAAGAACGTAATATTTAAAATATTATATTTCATGTCATTTTCTGTCACAGATAAGTGGATACTATATACGGGGTGTTCCTTAAACACATGCTAATACTTAAGAGGGTGAATCTTGGACTCATTTAAATAAAAAAATTCATATAAACATATCCCTTAAACGTCTTCACTTTTGAGATAAAGGGTGTTAAAATTTTCAAAAAATCAAAAATTTTGAAAACAATTATTTTAATCAAAACTGTTATACTGAATATAGACCTTTTTTAAATAAGTATTTATTATTTTGTCACATAATTGATAATAAAAAATTATAAAACTTAATTTTTAAAACAAATACATTCCGCCATGCTTTTTTATGGTCTAAAAATATGCTATTAAGTAATTTTTTTTCTCATAAACTTATAAGATTCGGAAAAAAAAATTAAGGGACATAAAAGCAGTATTTTTATTTGCTTAACCTAAAGAAAGTACGAAAATTTTACACTCATTTACACAGTCAGTGGCATACTTTTTCTTTTTAATATTCTTTCAGTTGCCTTTCGAGACACCACTGGACTTATTAAATTAAATTAAGTTAGTGACAAATTACCTTCTTAACGCCCTTAATAATATTACCAAATTAAAACAAAATTGTGTAAAGGATAGTTGGGATATTTTAAAGAAATATATATATATTTTTGAAATTTTAACACTCTGTATCTCAAAAGTTAAGATGTTTAGGACATAATGTCCATAGGAAGTTTTTGTCTTCAAATGAGTCCAAATATCACCACCTTAAATATTTGCATGTTTTTACGGATCACCCTGTATATTTGAGATTTAAATTGAAAATTTGTAAGTTTATAGTCTATTTTTTCTTTTTCTTATAATAAAACAGGCTTTTTTTCTTAATATTTAAATTTTCAACAATGTCACTGTCTAGATCCATAACAAAGTATTCACACTTAAGAAAGAATGAACTACATATAATGTATAGTTCTTTGTTTATTGCATTTTAAATGACCTTATTTATGTTACAGGAGTATCTATTTAAAAGTTTCATGAAACTGATTTTGGTGTTATCAAAAATTAAAGAAAATAGCCTAAAAACTTTTATAATTTGCTTTTTAAACACCTGCTTTCCCCCAAATTATTGCACAACACAATTCTTCAGGTGTAACCAAATTTTATCAGGGTATTTTCTCCAAATCATGAAGTTCAATAAAATTTTGTATTAATATTTTTTTTTACAGACTTTATTCTAAATTAATTTTCTAAAAGGCAATTGAAAAAAAAGGTAGTTTACGTTTGGAGAAAAATTATGTTTTTTAAGTTTTGGCAAATCTTGTATCAGCATAACTTTTCCCAAAAAAAAACCATTTTCCTCTGATAAACCCCAACCGCGGACAGTCTGTATTTATCTTTAACATTTAACACCTTAAATTGTTTTCATAAAGTCAATCTTTTATCCCTGGAAGTTTTTAAGATCCCATCCTGAATTTGGCACACAATATTTAAAAAAAAAAAGGAGAGAATATGTTAAAGTCTTTATATTGTAGTTGCGAGTATTAGAAAAACATCACCGGTAGCTTGCAGGTTAAATCTAAACTAATATTGAATTAATTCTGTAATAAAATTTAAAAATATTTAGTTGCATGCAATCAAATTCATTTAAAGTCAATAATATACCTTGCATAAAAGGTAAAAGGTCTCCTTCCTGTCCCTGACCCCCTCCAAACATTTTTAACAGATCCTCTTCATTAAATGGAGCCCTGAGATTCTCCTGACCTTGGCTTAAACCTGAAGAAAATAATTCGGTAAACAAATTTAAGTAAACCAAATCAAACTTTCCTATACCTGCAATTGCTTGTGATATACTTGAAGCAAAATCCACTGATTGGTCCGATATATCTGTGGGATTTGACAAAACTTGTTGAGCAGCATCTAAAAGTAAAAAGAAAAAAATATATAATGGTTACGAAAATACTAAAACAATATTGTTACTAAAGTTGGATAGGTTTTATGATTGGTGTACAAGAAACCGAATGATTCTAAATATAAAAAAATGCACATCAATCCAGTTTACTAGATCTTTAAATGTACAAAGAAATATTTACAGAATTATTTGCGAGCCTTTAAGCCATGTAAATACTATTAAAGATTTGGGAATGTTCTTTGATCATAAACTTACAGTTTCTTCCCATATTGAATATTGCAAAAATTGAGCCCTTAGAGTTTTAGGGTTTATTAAAAGAAATACCAAAGATTTTAAAAATGTAAATCCCATAAAAATATTGTATACTTCGTTAGTACGACCCCTTTTGGAAAATTGTTCTGTTTTTGGAATCCATATTATGAGAAATATGTTAAAATGTTAAATTCTGTTCAGAGAAAGTTTTTAACATACATTGCTTTTAAATTGCATATTCCCCAGGAAATAATAAATTTTGAAGATCTTGAAAAAGCTACTAATATACAAATTTTTAAAGTTAGACGTGAAAATGCTGATGTATTGTTTCTTTTGAACTAATTCATGGGAATGTGAAACGTAGTGAACTGCTCTTTTCTATAAATTTCTATGTTCCTTCAAGGACATTAAGGCATTCTGTTACCTTTCAAACAAATTTTCACCAAAGGTTGTATGGGCAATTTTCCCCAATAATTGATGAAGCATGCCAATAAATTTGGGGATGATTTATTTAATGTATTCCTAAATAGGCTACGAAGGGTTATGAAGTCCAATGTTTTTATAGATTAAGGCTTCATATTGTTTTATTTTCAAAGTTAGATTTTTTTTAATGTGTATATTTTAAATTTAATTTTAGATGTTGTTTTCTTGTACTTGTATTCTTTTTTTTGTAATAGGTAGCTAACTTTAATCATTAGTAGCTTGTTATTTTTTACTGTTTTTAAGTATTTTGGTGGTTAACTCAAATATAAAATTTTAGTCATGAATATTTGTTAATTAAAAAAGCTTAGTACTAGATAATATGTAGATGCTTGTTAAATAAAGTAAAATACTTTATAGTTAAAAAAACTTGAACTTAAGCTAAAGACTACCACTACCTAATACTAAGACTTTAAATACTATGAATAACTTCTTCTCAAAAAAAAAATTAAATAAAAAAACTTTTTATCCATGTCCCACAAGCCTGAAGTCCTGAACCACATAATATAAAATTATTTAATAAGTAAATTGTTTCAATTTACTGGGTCTCTACAAGTACTTAAATAACTATTAAAGAACAGGCTCTTCATTAATATTTTGACACCTACTGACAACAATAAGAAAAAAAAAGTTTTGTATAATAGTTTTGATCATAAGAAAAGAAACAAATAAACAGCAAAATGTTATGAAAAATTATAAGGTAACCTTTTTTAAATGAAACACCCTGTATATTGTATTATTACTAAAAAGGTCCTTCAAAGAGCTTTAAAAAAATATATCACATTTAATATGTCCATTTCTAATAGTTTTCGAGGCATTACCACTTAAATCTGAAAAAAAATTGATACAAGTTTCACTATACTTATGGACTAAGGTTAGTTCTGGTCACTGGCGTAGCAAGAAGGGGAGGCCCGCCCCGGGTCCCCTGTTCAAGAGGATTATGCTGGAAAAAGGTTTATTTTTTTGTAGTTGTGGAGATTTAGTTGTTCATTACAAGGAAAACTGAAGAAAAAAATGGGGCTGAGACCACAGAAAGGACATAATATAGTAAAAAAGCCCCCATTTGAAGGTAAGGAGAATTTTTTTGGTCTCCAATTTTTTTCCATACAAAAAAAATCCTCAAATGCTATGGGCCCAACATGTCTAGCTACACCACTGGTTCTGGTTAATCTCCAATATCAGATTGTTATATTATGTTTTATCAAAAATGAATAAAGAACCTATACATTAAATTTAATGCAGTGAAGTTTGAACACTTTGTTATAGATTAAGTCGTGGTCTAAAAAGTGATTTATTTAAATTGGGCATTAAAAAATATAATTATTGTAATATTTATTTTTTGTTGGATTAATGGAAACTATACACTAGAAACTTGTTTAGTTATTGCTGTAAGTAGTATGTCAAAATATAAATGAAACACTGAACATTTAAAATAATCTTTCAAGTACTGATCATTTGGAACCAGCATTTACTTAATTTTTTCTTCTGTACAATTTTTACCAAAAGAAAAACACTGAATACTTTCAGTAGCTTTAAAATGTATTGGTACTGTAAGTAGACTTTAGCCAGCAAATATATTACTTCTAGTATACATACTTTCTGACTCCTCACAGCTCTGTATGTCACCAAATTTATCAATTACATCATGTTTTTTTATTTACCCGCCATTTGTTTTAGTTTCTCTTGTACCACCTCAGGAGACACTTCTGCATTTGGATCAGCACCTGCCAATAATCTCCCAAAGTTTTCTTCAAATTGTAATGCAGCCTGTTGCACAAAATCTGTCGACCATTCTTGTGGAATATCTTCAAAAATATTATAGATTAATAAATTAAAATATTATATTTCTTATGATATTTATTTGCCCATTTTTAGTACCTGCTACAACGTCTTCTTTATTTGCTTCTATAGCCTTGCTCTCATCAGATGGTTTGGCACTTTGTGCTTCTGAATTGGCCCCAAAATCTTGTAGAGCACCTAATTATAAATATGTTTTATATAGGTAGTTTATTGCTAACTTTTTTAAAGTACAACAAATTAAGCAGTTTGAGGAGGTTTAAGCAGAAATTCTATGCAGTAACTTACTATCCAATAGGTCGGCTAATTCCTTATCTTCATTATTTTGTACGGGTTTCTTTTCTTCACTCATTTTAACAAAAATATTTTATTTATTTTCTAAAGTGGTAAAAATTTTAAGGACACCGTTTATTTCCCTAGACTTTATGCAGCATTAGTTGCAAAACAATTATGTAGTTAATGACCAAATTAACTAAATATTTTGGATTAGAAACTAAATTACTTTACAAAATAGTGATGTAATGTTTGAAAAATGAAACTTGATCATATGAAAAAATTTGACGGAAAAGGAAAATGACAAGTAGAGTGAATTTTTCGACCTTGGATGATTTTTAGGTTTAGGATTTCTTTTCAAGGCCATTGCTAATATACTTAAAGCATTT
This sequence comes from Listronotus bonariensis, assembly GCA_014170235.1. NCBI lineage: Eukaryota > Metazoa > Arthropoda > Insecta > Coleoptera > Curculionidae > Listronotus > Listronotus bonariensis. The sequence goes on from JACEGR010006728.1 coordinate 10,141, forward strand.
ATCCACTAGAGGCAGCCTTACCGCTTGGCCTTGCGAACCACACTATTTTATGGTGCGAAGGTTGAGCAAGCATAGCACTTGAATAAAAAATAAGTTTACTATCTTCCTCTCTTATTTCGCATACTTAACCAATCTGCACGCGGACTGAGAGAAAAAGGTACTAAACTTAATTTTGTTGTCTCTCACGCTTTTTTGTTCGCTCGGCCTAGTATATATATTATTATGTTTATAGCAAGTAGAAATTTTGGGATTTTTAACAGAAGTTCACACATTAGGAGGGCTCACAGGGCTCTGACTATGACAATGGACAAGTCGCATATTGAACGTAGATATGATAACACACGCAATTAAATGAAGCAAACATAAACAGGGTGTCCGCTAATTACACAGAAAAACCACAAAGTCCTTATGTCAAAATATTAAAATTTAACCAAACATACCTATATCCAAAAGTTGCTATTAGGGAAGATACAGGGTGTCAAAGTAAAAACAAGGGGGCCTAGCTACACTATTTAAATTTATCTAAAACATCCCAACTTTTTTGTGCTACGCTGTATGTACCATCTAAGTAAACCAGCAAACTTCCCTATGCTTTCTTCACAAAAAAGGTATACCTTGTAAGAATGGCTCCGAGCAACCCTTTTCAAGATATTTACATTTAAGGGGTTTAGTGCAACCAAAAACATATGGAAGAATACATTATCAGTCGTTTTTTATAAGGCAGTTGTAGTTATGACTAATACGTTGTTTTTAAAGGCATTTTTTGGTTGCACGAAACCACCTAAATTGCACGAAACCACCTAAACTCAAATATCAGTTGCTTAGAGCCATTCTTTCAAAGTATACCATTAAAAATTTTATTGGTTTACTAAATGGTACAGCGTAGCACAAAAAAGTAAGAACGTTTTAGAAAAAATCAAATAGTGTAGTCAGCCCCGTCTTGTTTACCCATAAAAATTAATATCAGATCTAAATAGATTTTTTTAAAGCGATTATAAGTAAGGGCACCGTACAAATAACTCATAGTAACTTTACAGTGCCGCAACTAGGTTTGTCACCTTTTATTGTTAAAGACCCGGGAGGAGTGGCGTACCGTGCAAATTTTGAAGACCAAGAACCCCCTTTTTTTCTACGAGTAAAAATTAAAGACAAAAAAAACAATAAAAAGAAAAGGTCAGCACTTTTCATATTGATTGTTTTTCTTATATATTGTACTATATTTACACTGTTTTCGTGTATCCTCCAGTAACTGGGAGAAATAACTCTTTGACCGAGAGCCGGGAGACTGAGTGCCGATACCGGACTCCCGGCAAAACCGGAGTTGTGGCAAGCCTACCGGCAACACACGCTGTTGTTCACATCAAAGCGTTGCCGACAGCCTTCGAATAGCTTTCGGCGGTAAGTGTCGTTCGTTTAATTGATCCATTCGGTTCAACACACGCCCCTAAAAAATCCTTCAGTCTGCAGCGATGACGAGATTCAAGGCCACAGGTGTGTTTGCGCTGATAGCGAAGTGACTTTACTATGAGTTATTTGTACGGTGGTAAGGGTCTCGTATCGAGCTGGCAAGTGGCTTAAAGTAGCGCTTAAAATACTGCAAAGAAGAGAAATTGTGGTTACTGGTACTGGGTTAGTGTTTATTTCATTTTTTAATGGAAAAAGTAAACAAAATGTTAATTTAAACCTGGAAAACAAATATGAAGAGAGCAAAGCGACACGCTGGCCAGGAAGATGATTTCCATACAACATACTTTAAGAAAATATTTCAGTTTCATAAAGGTTCTAATTGGCAATTAAAACCTGAGATTTACAGAGCACCAAAATTTCAAATAGCTGAATTGCAAGACTTTAAGCGACAATTAAATAGTGTAAAAGGAAAGCTAAGTAAATTCGATTTGTCTAAATGGTCCGTACACACTCGGAATCGAGACGTGGCCGGTTTAGTCATAAGTCACCTAAAAAGAAAATCAACCCAGAACTTTTAACGCAAGCCTGGTGCAAGTTTTACGAATTAGTAAGCAACTTTCCTATAGTAACATTCGATGAATCAAATGTCTTTACAAGTCTCCATTTGTGTGAAGCGCCAGGTGCGTTTGTGTGTTCCCTCAATCACTACCTAGTTATTAATTATCCCAATATTAACTGGAAATGGAGTGCTAATACCCTAAATCCTGATTACGAAGGTAATGAACCAGTATGCATGATCCCGGACGATAGATTAATTCGTTACACCCGTGATAAGTGGCATTTTGGCGTTGATTTAACAGGCGACATTCAGATGTATTATAATCATTGTGATATAGTTAATAAAGTAACTTTAGAGGAAAAAGTATCTCTAGTAACAGCTGACGGAAGCATTGATTGCATGAAGGACCCAGGAGAACAAGAAAGGCTAGTTGAATTTCTTCAGTACTGTGAAACAATGACTGCTTTGGCAGTACTTGAAAAAAGGTGGCTCCTTCTGTTTTAAAAATTTTTACAATCTTTGAAGATTCTACAGTATGTTTGCTTTACTTACTAAACTGCATTTTTAGTAATGTCTCTGTAATTAAGCCATGTACTTCAAAAGGTGGGAATTCTGAAGTGTATGTTGTTTGTAATGACTTTCATGGATATGATGTCCTGGCACCACACTGGGAAAGGTTAATTGAACCATATGAAAGGGGGTATTTCACAGAAAATACCTCCATGTTTTCACTGAATGACATACCATACACTTTTCAACTTCAGTTAATCAGTTGCTCAGCAGATTTTTTTCTTGAAAAGCAAACTGATGTTATACAAGAAAATATCTTCTATTTTCAAAATCCAGACAGTGCTGATAGTGCAGCATTACATCAATTAAAAAATCCATAGCTAACCATTTTATAAGTAAATATAGGTTAAAACCCATTCCGGAAAATCGAAAAATAGTTTCTGAAAATATTAATGCAAGAAAAGTAATTGGTATTGAAGCTCCACAAGCAAATTTTTCTTTAAAAGGTTTCTGCTTTAATAGTTACATAGACATAAAATATGGAAAACAAATCAATGTTGTAAATCATTCATCCTTTGCTCCGAAAGGTTCTCTTGCATATATAGATGTATTAAGTGTACCTTATGAACCCAATACTACTGGCTTATATGCTTTAGTCAAGAACCAAGTAAGAAACGCGAGTGTAGTTATAAATGGCCGTGAATTGAAATTTTCTCCGTATTTCAAATACCAAAAGATGTATTTTTTAATTTATTTAGTGCTATCAATGAAGGAAAACATATTATCTTACTTAATGTTCCAGTCCATACACACTTTCTAGCAGCCTTATGGTGTATTATAGCCACGGCATTTGAAAGGATTTATTATGGAGAAGGATGGACAGTTTTTATAAACCATGTAAACAAGATCTATGGGCTGCAAAGAGATATTTACAAAGATACAAAACTGTTATGATCATTGTAACTATGTGTTTCCTTCTGATATTGTATATATTTTTCGTCCTGAAGTGTTTCACCGCGATTTAAATTTTATACCAAAAGTTTTAAATACTTGTAACACTTTTTGTTTTCCTACATAGGTTTATTCTGTATTTAGTGTTAGGTTCTTTTTTATAGTGATCTTTTTAATGACATATTACTAGATGATCAAGACTGAGAATATAATGTGAATTAGGAAATGTTATGAAGGACATATTTTATGTACAAATTCGACATTATAAAATTTTTAACGAAAGAAAAGTGTTTTAATCAGAAGATTCTTTTAAGACAATTTGAATTTTTACGGCGCTTAATTCTATTAAAAACCTAGATTTCTGTTTTACCGATCGTTTATTTTGGGTGACAAATATTAAGGCAGTTTGACACGATTACATTATTTTGAAACTAATCGTTCAGCCAGAGGGCTTTCCAGTGACGAAAATTTTTGTGCGTCACGCTCCAGGGCTTGAAGCTCTTGATCTGCTATAAAAAGTTAGTCACTGGAAGAGAGAGTACCTTAAAGAAATTTTAAAATTCGTTTTTTTAACCTCTCTTGGATTTATAATAATAATCCCTTTTTAATAACTAATTCCATTTTAAAAAATTATTTTAAAAATCCATCCTTAACCATAAAAACACGTTTGAAGCACAATAAACCAAGAGGGGCTGTTGCATAACACTATCCGTCACTGGAACGCCATGAAGAGTAGAACGGAAATGCTCCTGAGCTACTCGGGAGCGCTCTATATGCGTCACTGGAAAGGTATTCTGAGCGCTGCCACACCACAGCTTTTGTGAGAAGAAAGATACTGGATAGGGTAGCCAAGACGATAAACTTGCTTTATCACCATATTGAACGTGTAGGCGTTAAAGCTTATTAATATATGGCCCATTCTTTCGAAACTTGATCAGTGTTCAAATAACCAATAACTATAATTCCTTCGAAACCTTATGTGGCTAACTTCATTCTGAATGTTTATTAATATTTTAAATGGCATCAGTCGTGATCAAATCATTAGGATTACTGAACCTGATAGAAGTGAAACTGATCAGTTTCACTTCCAGAATACAGGTTCGTTGACCTGCAAATAATCCTAATGATTTGATCACGTGACGATGCCAATAATAAACATTCAGAATGAGGTTCGCCAAATAGGTTTCTTTAAAGAATGATAAATATCGAGTTTGATCACTTGATCAATCCTCAGAAAGAATCTGGCCTTGATGACGGCAAAATCTATAGGTGGGTTGGCGATACGCACTCTTTTTCACTCCGTAAGTATCTCAGTGAACTCTATAAGGCTTAGTTTACATAAACTGAACTCGCAATTGGCAAACGGGGTCAAGGTATATAGTTCACTTTGGTGCTTACGGAGTAAAAGAGTGCGCATTCAAACCACCAAAGCTGAAAAGTTCAAATGGCTTAGAGCCAGACAATATTGAAGTATCCCTGCGGCACAGATTAAATAACTATCCTGAAGTATGGATAGCCCCTTATCTTAACTGAAAGTCTCAGGGTGCAAGTAATAGAAGGGTCCCTTTACCTCTTGTGAAGCTTTGAGATGGAGTGAGGTTGCGCTGGCGAATAGTCTAAAAGCAGTGCCAAAAACGATAGATACTGCTTTGTTTATGGCGTTGCTGCAAGGCAATTGCCAGCAAAAACGATAGAAAAAAAATGGATGTAACATGTAACCTTACTTTTTTGTGTTTGTTTTTAATTTTAATGTTGACATTGATAGAATAAAATAAAATAATAAAAAATACAAAATACACGTATTCCAAATTTTAAAAATATGGCATCGGCAAGCAGTACATCAGCTCGTTCACTGTTTCAAGATTCAAAAACACGCTTGGCAGATAGAGTTCAAGTCAATGTAAATAATATTGCAGCAGTCGCAAGGCAAATAACTAGAGGTTCGAAAAGCCAAGAAGTAAGTTTTATACCTGTAGTAGTCGTAAATTAATGTATTCCCTGTTTAATAATTTATTTTTCCTTTAAGATACTTATGCACTCGGCCAGAAACTTTGCAGCCCAGGAAAACCTAATTGAAAGTTCGGAAAACAACTTGAAAAGGATGCAGCTTTTATGTGCACATTTGGCTGTGCAGCAGGAGGCCATGCAACGAAGAGCTGTACAATTAGAAGAGGTTAAAGAACAAGTTCAAGCTATGCAGAGATGATTTTATAACTTTGTAAAATTATTTAAGATGAATGTTTTCCTTTTAAAAAGCGGTGTAGCTTACTAGCTTTGTAAAAGATGTTTTGATATTTGATGCAAAAATATTTTTAAAGTTTAATAGGTATAATAATCTGTTTTAAATATGCCCTTCATTCGGCATTTCTACAGAGATTTTCTTTTATAACAAAAATGGGGGAAGAAACAGACCAAGAAAAAGAACCTACTAAAAGTTTTTTTGGTAATTTTCTAGAATCCTGCGGCAACTCCGATTTTGACGAAATTTGGTATACGGGGGTTTTTGGGCGCTGATCACAATTCTGAAAGATTTTTGGCGGAAACCTTTGTTCTTGAGATATTCATTATCAGACTTGAATTTTAAACTAATCCTATTTTTTCAATATTCCCCCTTCTTTTTGCACACAATTCTTGATATAAAGCTAAAGTGGCACACAATATTTGATTTTAACCGTTTAAAACCCCATTTTTTTACGTATTTTACATTATTTTTGCATTAAATTGCATAGCTATACTTTGAATCATTTCAATATCAGTGTGCCATGAAGCCCTATGTGTATGTATGGTTACAGCATTATCAAACAACAGCCACTCAATTTAATTTAAAAATAATGTAAAAACGTAAAAAACGGGGTTTTAAAAGTTAAAAATCAAATATTGTGTGACACTTTAGCTTTAAATCAAGAATTGTGTGCAAAAAGAAGGGGAATAAACTGAAAATAAGCTTAGTTCAAATTTGAAATTTAATGATGAATATCTCGAGAACGAAACGTTTCCGCCAAAAAATATTTCAGATTCGTGATCAGCACCCCAAACCCCATATCCCAAATTTCGTTAAAATCGGAGTTGCCACAGGTTCTCAGAAAATTACTGTTTTTTCTAAATAAATGAGCAAATTGTGTTAAAAAAATCAACATGAAAATTGTTATCCTTAGCCAGATCAGGCAAAAATATAAATTTAATTATCTTGGTTTAGTATAAAGTTTTAGTAAAGCAATTTATTAGTTTATACAGTTATTTTCTTGTTTGTTTTTGTGTATTTTGGTATTTTTAAATCTTTTCTGAAGCTAGGAATACCATAATGAAAGTTTTAAGCCGGCTGTCCATGAGAGGGTTTCTGCTCGCGGATGATAATTTAGCTGCCAGGATTGGCGGAAAAGCATTTTTAATTTGCACTAACCAATCACAACGCTGAATTATCATCCGCGAGCGGAAAACCGCTCTCATGGACAGCCGGCTTTACATTTACTTTTTGATATTTATTAGAAATTTGTTGGTGTATTAATTGATGTTACATATTAATTTTAATAGTATATTTAATTGATGTTGTATGTACATGAAAGAAGTGTATTTTATTTATTTTTTGTTAATTAAAACCATAATACATCTCTATTAAATTTTTATTTCCCACCTTCCACCACTGATTGGTCTGTCCTTTTCATTATCAGATTGGTCGAACCTCCTTTAACTCTTTTAATCGGCTAGCACCTCCCCATCCTGATTGATCCCACCTCTGAAGCTCTTTGATTGGTCGATCCCTTCCCAAACTCTAATTGGATACACCCACAATTACAAGGTAGGGGTATTTAAATAGAGAGTTTTGTGGAGTTGGGACCAGTGCTGCCAGAACGTGGTGATTTTATTTTATGGTATGCAAGTATTGGTTTATTTTGTCAGATAAAAAAATATTAGTAAAACGTACATCGCGCCCTAGGTTTGATGGAGACAAGGTGGTCCAGCTTTGCTATGACAGTAAACAGCCGATATTGTGACGTCATGGGAATCCTTTTTTTTAACCAATTAAAAATATTCTCTAGACAATGGTTAAAGATCTTATTAATCCACTATTTATTCACAAGATATATAAACACGATTTTTACAAAACAATAAAGAAATAACTTTTTTTTGAAAAGGATTCCCTTGACGTCACATCTATCGGCTGTCACGAAAAGTTAGCCACTCATGGTTACTTTATATTTATGTAGGTTGCGGACATATCTCAACTTGTTGGGCGGTTCGAGGTCGGGGACGCAAGGAAGGGCACTCAATGGAGAAAAGTTGGCAAGATTAGTAAAATCGAAGCTGATAATCAATCCACTGGCGTCTAGAATTTGTGCATTTCACTTTGCATTGTTTTGAAAGTGACATTTGTTGAAAGATGTAATTCCAAATGTTTTATTTAAAGTAAAAGAATTTACAACTTAATAACAATTAAAAACTGTTGTGTAAACGGTTGTTCTACTACTACAATAAAACTGTATATCTCCGTACTGAACAACATGGCCGAAAAAGTGGAGATGTGACGTCATAGCACGTCAAAGCAATATGGCCGAATGTCGTGACCTTATATAGGCCGACTTTGAAGCCACTATGCATGCACTCATTTTTACAAAACAATAAAGAAATAACATTTTTTTGAAAAGGATCCCCTTGACGTCACATCTATCGGTTGTCATCAATCGGCATCGCACAGGCGTCGCTTGGCAGGCGAATAATTTTACCATGGATTTTCCATCCGACATGCTTCGCGACGCTGTGTGCAATGCTTTAGCCAAGTTCTGGTTTGTTATGGTCGCAGCGGTAATTTTTCTATCGTCTTCCCACAATAAAATTCGAGTAAACTTGATATATTTGTTTTTAAACTATCTTTTTTGCAATTTTTATTTTACAAGTCTTACTACATATTTTTTCGCTACATTATACATAAAATTTGATATCACATTTAGTTTTTAAAACCTAGTTATAAAAACATTTTCATAAAAAATTAATACATTTTCGTACACACAACAAACTAATTTAATCAGATATTTCTTCAACATCTACGTTTATGAAGACGGGAGGTGGTAAAGTTTGATCAGGTATGACAGCAGCTGATTTTTGAACCTAGGAAAAAAGTCTGTTAGAATAAATTTTTAAGAAACTTCCTTTATTTTATTTTGCCATACAAGACGTCTTAATAAAAAGATTAGATTATTTTGATATACCTGGAGTACCGTCCGGTGTGTGAGCGTATTAAATACATCTTACAATTACCTTTAAAATCAATTTGACCATTTAGAATCTAAGATAAAGTTATTTAAAAATTGAATATTTAACATGTGGTTAGGGGAACCCAAGAGGGGAATTTTGGGATTTACTGCAGCGCGGCAGATTAATACATCGGAGCAACACCGACTTCACACTTCTGTGAGTCGGTGTTGATCGGAGGATACCTTGTACCCGGTTAACTACCCCCACCAAAATATGAGCCCCGATACAGGGCCGATCGTAAAAAAACAAAAATGTATCCATCAGAAATTTTCAAGCGCGTCAGATTAAGATAGGGTGGAGTTAATTTAATTAGATGCCAAACAGTGTATATTCCACTAATCTGACAATATGTGAGTGACGAAAAGCAAGCGGAGGATCTACCAAGTTTGAAAAAAACCTTATTTTGAAATTCTCGATATGTTTGTTTGGTTATATTCTCATAAAGTGATATAGATAACTGGTTGCTGTGTATTGGATTGTTTATTTTACAAAAAGGTGAATAGTTAAAGTTAATTTTTAGTCTTCTTCCTGAAGATAGTTTCCAGTGACAAGAAAGCTGGCAACCAAGCAAGTTATTTAATTAATCAAAATTGAGGATAACGAATAATAATAATCCGATACGAATCGAACGATTTCCACAAGCCGAAATAATAACAGTATTTTTGGACATATTTAAAAATCTATAACCGGTTCCCCACTGATAAAAACGTATACATTATATACCATTTTTCTCTTTTATCATCTAAGCTTTGCAACCCAATAGGTCTCTATGACGCTCGAGTAAATCCCCATTTAGCATCGTGGGCTTCCCTACTATACAGGCTATTACAAATTCAGGAACGCCATTAGGATCTCGGAAACGGTAAGAGATACAGGGTTGGTTGAACTGGGAAAAGTTGCGCATTTTTATACCTAACAATATTCCGTTTTAAAAATTTGCAGCCCTTGCGGAGTTATCCGGCAAAACCTAAATTTTGCGAAACGGTTTTTATTTTTTTCGGTTTATTTGAAGAGATATTTTAAGATTAACGACACATTAACAGTGCCACTTTTTTCTGTTCTGTAAGATTTTGTCATACAATTTAAGATCCGACGTTATTTCGTCTTTGAGCCACCATCATTAACTTTGTTTATTTTAATGGGCGGAATATTTGGTTTTAAACTTAATAAATTCGTAATTTAATTCTAAAACAGAGACAACAATGAGACGAGTAACTGGTCCTAACAATTTGTCCATTGTATTTATCTCTTTCTGGTTTAACGCAAGTTCCAATAAATATGTCTTTGTCTTTCATCATGGCAGGCTATTGTAGATGGAGCAATCATCGCTTTGCCCTGGTTGCCAAGTTGTTTACAATTTCTGCATGTAAACTTTAAAGTCTTTTGGCTCGCATCTAATTAAGAGAAAGAAAATATACCATGAATCGAATATTTTTAACTTGACAAACCGTTGCCGCAGGCAGTCACGCCGAAATGTTATTCGATATTTGTCTTTGATATTTTTCAATGGCCGATTTGTTTGGACAGTTTGTTTACATTTTCTGTGATTTATTGTGTGTTTCTGTGGTTTTTTAGTTTTAATTGGACTTTGAATATTGACTTTTATTAGTGATCACAGTGTATATATTAAATTTGTGCTTTTCAACAGATAAATTAAGGTAATATTAACATGGTTACCTGTAAGAAAAATCTTTATAAAAACCAAATAAATGACATTTTTAATTAGGTGTGTGTAATTATTGAACTAAACCCCAATATTTTATATTAATAGGAAACAAAAACAAGTACCTATAGGGCAAAAATAGCATAGCTATATAATTTGAATTTGGCGGGCAAACGATAAAGTCGACGCACGCGCCATCTCGCGTTTACCTTCCTTGAAGACAGACAAGGAAGGCCCGGCAGCTATCTCTCTCTCGGATAATTTATTTACATTTAGTTGCTCGTCTCATTGTTATCTCTGTCTAAAACCAACAATATATCACACTTTACATTTATGCGACGTTTCGAACCGATAAACCATCATTATTCACCATTTCGTTATTGCAAATAACGATTTTACGTAGTAGTAGTATGTATACATTCATTTTTTTATGGCAGGCTATGATAAACTTGATAGAGGTGTTTAATTAAGTTAAATGCTTTATTTTATTAGGTATAAGTAAATGTATGTAAAATACTTGTGGCTTGTTAGTTAAATTATGAATAAATAAATTATTAGAAGGAATAAAAATGAGTAGTAATAGAAATAAATGTATACATACTTACCTTTTAATGAAAATTTCAAAAATCGTTTGGAATAAAAACGTAATTTTTAATGGAAAAATAGTGGATAGTGCTTTTTATGTTCGAAACGTCGCATAAATGTAAAGTGTGATATATCATTTTATTTAGAATTAAAATACGAGTGGTTTAAAACCAAATATTCCGCCCATTTAAAAAAACAAAGTTGATGGTGGCTCAAAGACGAAACGTCGGATTTTAAATTTTGTAGAACAGAAAAAGTGGCAATGGCAATGTGTCGTTAGTTTTAAAATATATCTTCAAATAAACCGCAAAATTTCGGTTTTTGCCGAATAATTCCGAAACGGCTGCAAATTTTTAAATTTTTAAAACGGAATATTGTTTAGCATAAAAATGCGCAAATTTTCCCCAATTTCACCAACCCTATATCTCTTACCGTTTCCGAGATCCTAATGGTGTTCCTCGAATTTGTAACAGCCTGTATATGTTTGGTAAAAATGTGGAAGCATCATTGTACTTACTTTTTTCTTTTTCTTCCTTGTAACTAGTTCTGGATGTTCTCGATAAAATAATAACTTCAGCAATCGCGCCTCTTCCATAAACGGCCACCTATCTTCGCTCGGCATATTTCTGCAATATGTGAATGTGGCCATTAATACTATATTTAAATGTATATCCTAATATTTTAACGGGTTTTCATAAAATAAATGTTAAATAAACTATAGGCAACGAAAAGTTTAAACACCATTTATAATAAAAACGCAACATTTCCGGACACTCGGTTTTTAAATTTTCTTGAGCATGTTTTTTATAAAGTATATTGTGAACACCTAGTATAAAAAAGTATACATTTTGGGAATTTTAAAAATATACATTTTTGGGAATTTTGCTAAATAAAGATATACGTGAGGTGTCAAGGTTTTTAAAGTATAAATTAAACAATTTTCTAGGTTACTCTTATAATAATAAAATAAAAACATTAAACAAACTAGGTCGCGTAGAAATGCAAAACAAACACTGGAAAATTTAATATTTAAAGAGGGAGACAAAGAAATTAGAGAGACAAAATATTAGATAAGAAGTAGGTAGTAAAAGTGAAGCCAAGTATAAAGTTAAAGTTTTAGTTCAGCCTCCGTACGGGCTACCCCTAGTGGGGGTATGCCCGTACTAAAACTTAGTTAGTCAAATAAGTTAAGTTGGTTTGTAAAAAAATGCAAAGTTAGTTTTGATGGTCCACCGGTCTCATTGTCCCAAGAAGATAGTTCCATATGGTATATTGGTCCAAGTGACGTAAAGAGGCCAATATGTATTCAAAATCTACGTCACATATGGTAGCGTAGCTGCAAGGAGGTAGCAGCGTAGCTACAAGTACGTCACATAGTGGCCTTATGTATATTTCAAAATATATACGTCACAATATTAATATACAGGGTGCTCGGAAAGGTGAGGTCAAAAAAGCTGGAGGTGAAAGAGTGAGCCAAAATAATGATAGTACTTCATATTAAAAAAGCTCCAACGCTCTACGTTAGGGAGATATTGACCTTAAAAGTTGGTATAAAAAAACACTTATTTCAATTATAGTTTTGGAACTGTTGCGACAATAACAATGATATTTGGGCAACTAAATAACCTTATACTAATGTTTCTTTCCATAGGTAAACAGCTGTTCGGTAAGCCGAAATTATACAGGGTAAGACGATGTTTTTCCATTTAATCAGTGTTGCCAGAGACCGGGGATTTTCCCTTTTTCGGGGATATTTGATGACATATGGGAAAATGGATTTTTATAGTAAAAACGGGGATTTTTAACGATTATAAGCTAGTCTAATCTGAATGCTATGATACATCAACAATTGGTGTATTCCTTTTATGCTCTAGAATCGCCCGAAACCGTTCTTGAACTGCCAAGAGTCTCAAAACTGGAAAATACAATAGAATTCAATTAAAAGAAATACTTTTGGTGTCGTTCTGGGCGGTTCTAGACTCTAAAAGGAATACACATCCAATTTGTGTTTGTTTTATGGATGTAAGGCCTTTTTTTATACAAAGCCCTTCTACCTCCTACAAATTCGAAACGGGGATTTTTTCAGATACTTAAAAAAAAACAGATTTTCCAGAACCACGCGGGGGATTTTCATTCTTACCCACATGGCAACACTGCATTTAATGTAAGCAGCAACAGTATTCTAATACGAATATTGTACTAAAAGACCTAATTCAATAAATTACCTCCAGGCATCCAGAATGATGGCCCTCTGTGCACCCTTTTTTAATGTTGGATACTTGTTCTTGATCTCATTTTGGATTTTAGACATAAATAAAATAAATGGAGAAGGAGGACATTTCACTCGATCCTTTGCAACGTCAGGGTTATTTTTCTAGCCGGAACTGGAGTTTTTTGGTACTAGATGATCTAAAAAATATATTTAGATCAAGTTTATTATTTTAACACTAGACGCGGAATGTTCATCATGTCATATGGTAAATAATAACACATCTAATGAACTAAAAAACTGCTAATATTATTATTATAATTATGTCCTACCCTTGATCTTTTGATTGAATGACATCTTCGGAAACAAAAACACAATCATCACCAGAATCCTGACTTGCATCTTCAGCGCCTGGGTCAGCATCCTCTTGGGAAAGATCAACTTCGATGATACCACTAGATGATATTGAATCATTCCTAGATTTCGGTTTTTCAGTTTTATCTTCTTTGCTACTATCAACTGTATTATTTGCAACATTATTACTAACACTACTACCATTATCAACGTTATCATTATCATTGTCCTCGATAACAACAAAAGAATCTTTTATAATTTTAGCTGCAACCAATTTCTGAACTAGTGGCTCTAAATCTTTTTGAGCTTCACTTTGAGCTTTACCGCATGTGTTAGGAGCTGCGTTTTGTGGTGTTGGTGTTAAATTATTCTGATGTTGAGAATTTGAAGCAGATTTAGCGACAACAAGCTCTTCTATTACATTCTTATTGGGGACCATTTGGACATAATTTTTCTTTGTGGTGCTGTACCTAATAATTTTAAATGGTAATCCTTCTGCAGTACCTAAGCTACCTTTTAATAGTGTTTCGCTAACTATGCCGTCATTAGCATCCTCATCATCACTAATAATGAAACTATTCTCATCTGACACTACTGTTTTTTTCACAATTATATCGGATAAAATATTGAGATTTGCTTTTTGTACATTATTACCATTTGTCTGACCTATAGAAACCGCTTTGGTTGATATATCTTTTGAAGATTTGGAATCGTCTAAAACACCGGTTTGTTTCGCATCTATTTTACCAACAGTATCTTCATCTTCATCACTAATAACCATGCTATCATCTTCTATAGATAATTTACGTGTCGGTAAAAAAGGTTTTTCACTCGGGATTTTCAAACTATCATTATTTTCTTCGACAGCGCCTTTTAAAGTCTCAAGAACAGGGTTAATGGGGATGGGTGCCTTTTTATTCAGTTTTTCATCGTTGTCAATGTCACTATCTTCATTATCAGTTACGAAAACGCTACTTCCATCACTATCATCTGCTCCATCCTTGTTTGTTTCTTCAGTTGTAGCGTTACAAGTATTTTTGGAAATAGATGTTCTTCTATTTTTGTTTTTAGCTTCATTTCCTGCATCGTTTATACCGGGACAACTTTCATTTAAAGAAAAGGGTTCAGTAGATTCAGTTTCAGAGGTGGCTGTATTTATAGAAGTTTTATTATTTTTTGAGTAGATAATTGGTCAATATGAATTTGCTTTGCAAAATTGTCTTCTTCAGTTTGATTCACTGCATTTTGTTGATTATTCTCAAGATTGTTCGAAATCGGTGCAAGATTTAAAGAAGACAAAGAGGAATTTGGTTGTAGTGAATCAGGTCCTAAAACATCAAAAAATTACAAAACTCTACAAACGTCATAATGCGTAACACTACATACCTGACTTATTTGTAATATCATCAGTAACTGTTGGAACCATATCAATATCCAACGTCGCCAAGCTGGATTTATTCACTACCGGAACACCTTGGGATATCAATTCAGACGCCTCACTAGCACTTATAGTACAAACATCCTCGGCTAAGGAGGCAACTTTAAAAATAAGATTTTGACTAGACTCAACAAACTCATTATCCGAGTCATCTGAATCACAGTTTATAACGACAGTGGTATCTGGTTTATCATTCGTTGGTATTGCTTGACTTTTTAACGGATCTTCCTCTGCATTTGAAGCTTTCATTTTGACATTATCTAATAATGGAGGCTCTGATTCTATTATTCTATCAGGTACTATGAGTTCGGTTTGGCTTGGGTTTGAATTATTTTCCTCGGGCACCAAAATGTCACCTATTTGTTCCACTTCTGGAACTAAATTCTCCTTAAGTGAACTAGATTCAACTAACCAAACTGGTTCTGTCGCTAGTGGATCGCGCTCGTTGTTTGTTTCCGCTTCTGTGACAGCTCCATTGTCAACATCTGGTGGTGGTTTTACAATTTCGAACGGTACAGCATCTTCCATGGAGTCATTGGAATCATTGGGAAATATTGAATCTGCGCTTAGTGTTTCTTCATCGTCTGAATTTGGATCAGTGTTTTTCTCGCCTTGGTAATCATTTGTATCTTGGATAGCCATTTCGACAATATTCCTACAAAAATGCCAAATTACAAATATTAGGTGCAAGAAACCTAAAACACATGCTAATCCCCGATTTTTGTTTGCCTTTTTCTATTACATTTAAAAGTAGGCAATTTAAAAAGAGAGAGAATAATTTTCTTCTGGGAAGCTTTCTTTTTTTACCGTCAAAATGGGGCCCCTGAACTATTTTTATAGAGAATATCAATAGCTTTCAGAATTTGACCCCCACTAATCGATAGAAAGACTAATACAATCAGAAATCGCGCTTATGTAACGCCATGCATATAGAACTCCCAACTTTAGCACCAAGTTTAACTTCAGCGTCGATTTAAAAATATTAGGAGCAAGAAACCTAAAACACATGCTATAGTATTTTTATAGAAAATTTAATCAGCTTTCGAAATCCAACCCTCACTTATCGATAGCAAGACTAATAAAGTCCTGAATCGCGATTATGTGACGTCGAGCATATGACATGAAAAATGTATCCCACTTACCCCTTACTTTTCACAGTATCCTTATTACCATTATTTTCAGCATTCAGTTCCACTACTTTTCCATTAGAAATACAAAAGTTATTTTCTTTATCAAATCTTTGAAAGACAGGATTATTTGACCTATCAGAGTCTGTTATATCAGACCGAAACTGATCATGAGTTAAAATATGCACATTGTAGTTTTCTTCCATTGAAGTGGTAAATGAGCAGTTAGGACATGCGTATATTAATATGTTGTGTACTGCCCACGTATGGATTTCCAGTTTCCTAAAAGTGTTTTGTGAGTAATACAGGTTGTCCAAGGATGGACTTAACTATACCTGTAGAATTTTTAATATTTTGAAAAAAGTTACTCTTCATATAAATTTTGCTTTATCTGAAATGCTAAAGGCTAAAAATAGCCCTATATCTATACAAGGTGGTTCAAAATCGCAAAAACATTACTTTCAACATAAAAAAATGGAAAAATATATTTTTAAAATTACCTTATTAAATAGCATGAAAAAGTAACAGAAAATTTATAATATTTTTATTCCTATTGGTTATGGTTTTTATGAAAAATTAATATAATTATAATTTTAGTGAAAATACATATTTTTTCAGAATCAAAGCCTTCAAAAGAATTACCGTGTAATACCCAGAAAGATTTAAAATTAATATTTTTGCAATTTCAAACCACCCTATATACCAAACTCGAAAAATCTAACCGATTGTTTTTTCAGTCACCCTATTTTTTTGTATTATTATTATTTTGTTACTAAACTTAAATAGATTACAGTCATATTCATAAAAAAGGCGTACAAGGACTAGAATGGGAAATACCTTTCCTTATTTTTATGTAAAATCGGCTTCTCAAACTGACTGTTTAAAGAAGGTTAACAAATTTAGAGCATTGACGTCAAGCGTGGAAATGGGTGTAAATAAATCAAATTAAAGTGAATAATTGATTTCAGATAATTGACGTGGTATTTTTTACTGACAAAGTCAAAATTTGTTAACATTGCCACCCAGATATTTTAGTCCCTGGGCCAGTCATGAAATTGACTTCATAATAAGAACACTTTTTAAAACCGTATTATTCCTTTTGACGAATCTACCACGAATATTCATACCGCCATATATGGAAGCGGCGCTTTAACCCAGCCTGTCAATGTCAAATGTTTCGCAAAAATAAGGTAGGTTACCTCTCTTTTTAATACTTGTACGACTTTTTTTTTGGATATAACACGTATTATTTCGATTGTTTCCGTTTGAGTATTATTAGCGACCGTGATTTTTCACAGGAAGAAATTAAAGGAAGTACAGAGCACTTCTCTATGAAATATTGAGATCATATTTTGATGGAAATGGAAGTAAGATTCGAAGATTATGTTACAAACTACAATTTCTTTGTCTTGCTGATGCTGCAAAGTTAAGCCAGTATAACCAAACTTTTCCAACTGATTACTTTCAAAATTTATTGGAGATATATGCCGAATCATTTTCAAAAATTAGCGGCTCAAAAATAAACTTGACCTAATATTTGCTGATGAAAGTTATAGAAATATTTCATTGCAGCAGTTAAGTGAAACAAGTTGGCGCAAATAAAGACATTTTTACCGAGGCGTATAAACTTTTTTCGCTAATTTTAACTGATATCGTCGACAAGCGTGTCAGTGGAACGGAGTTTTCTTGTCTTAAGCGTTTAAAAACTTTCTTAAGAAACACTTATATCCCAAGATAGACTTTTATCTTTGGCCAATATTTCAATTCAAAAGGAGCTTCTACAGGAACTGATAAAAACTTAACCATTTTATGAATATATAATTGATAAATTTGCTGCATTAAAAGATAGAAGGATTGATTTGGTGTATAAAATTGAGGTAAGTTAGATATTAAGACTTTTTACTTAGACTTTTGATAGTTGAGTATTTTCAATTTTGCTAAAATGGTGAATGCGCTTTTTTCCCTTCCTGCACTACACCTGTTTTTAGACCCGCGAGCCGCCACTGTACTACTTTTACTCCTTTCTCATAAAACTAAACTTTTGAATGGTTAATTACGATTTTCGCCCAGCGGCCCTCTTTATGACGTCCTAGCGTCGTTAAGCTACCGAATTTTAAATAGTATCATACCAAACATTTATACTACTTTTATGACAAATCTAAATTTGTGGGTTACACTCACTCCCCAGACATGAGACCGCACATGCCCTCTGGCTCAATGCCTATTCTATAAAAATAATATTCTCAAGAAATACTTAATTTTATGTATTATGTGTTCACCTAAAAATGATGTGGGAGTTATAACATCCATGGTGAGCTAATAAAATTCTATGGTATCAATGATATATTTTATTTAAAATAGATCGTTGATGGTATTAAACAGAGTAATAATTGTTTATTTTTTGGGTATTAGCCTATACTTTATGGCGACTATAAATTGATAATGAATACCTAAAGCAACTCCAGTTACTGTAGTTTAAAAAACATTTTTTATTTTGGTAACGAGGTTAGGTACTGACTTTTTAAACTAATAAAATACATTTTTTTGACAGGTGTTTTTTTATTTATAGTGAACATATAAATTTTATAAATTAAATGTCAACACCAAGGTTAACCAAATTTGCCTAAACACAATATTAAATATCAATGTCTTTTGGTTATAATTAGGAAGAGCATTTACGCAAGTTGCATATTTTGAATGTTTTATGCAAAAATTATGTTTTTGCATGTTCCTTCAAGAAGCTAACATTAAATGCGGACCCATACACAACACTATCCACCAAGATCAGATAGTATTTCCTCAGGGAAGACGGTTCATTTTTCTCATTTCTATTCCTTATTTGTAAAATTCGCCATGGAAAATCTAGCAGATAAATTAACCGCTGGCGCGAGTCGCTTTCCTCCGCTTTCGGCAACGCGACATCACAATCCGCGATCAGCAAGTGTATTGCAAATATAAAACGGACCGAAGTATACACCTCATGCGGGGTTTTGTTTACGCTTTGACGCTCCGTTGCCATGACAACGCTATACTTGCCGGCGGCCAGAATCGCGGGTGGGAGTATCAGGTGTATTGCTTGGTAAATCGCTAGCCTTAGCGCCTTTACACACTGACTGTTTTAGAGACTATAAAATAAACATTATCTATTAGGTGGAGTGCACTTTTCCGCGGTGTATTTTTTAGTGCTCGGGATTTTGATTATTAATTCTGGTTAGTGGAACGGAGTTTTTCTTGTCTTAAGCGTTTAAAAACTTTCTTAAGAAACACTATATCCCAAGATAGACTTTTATCTTTGGCCAATATTTCAATTCAAAAGGAGCTTCTACAGGAACTGATAAAAACTCAACCATTTTATGAAGATATAATTGATAAATTTGCTGCATTAAAAGATAGAAGGATTGATTTGGTGTATAAAATTTAGGTAATTTTCTAGAAACCTGCGGCAACTCCGATTTTAACGAAATTTGGTATACGGGGGTTTTTGGGGCGCTGATCACGAATCTTTGGCGGAAACGTTTCGTTCTCGAGATATTCATCATCAAAGTTCAAATTTGAACTAAGCTTATTTTCACTATATTCCCCTTCTTTTGCACACAATTCTGATTTAAAGCTAAAGTGTCACACAATATTTGATTTTCACCTTTTAAAACCCTGTTTTTCTACGTTTTTTACATTATTTTTGCATTAAATTGCGTGGCTTTTCTTTGATAATGCGGCAACCATACATACACATAGGGCTTCATGGCACACTGGGATTGAAATGATTCAAAGTATAGCTATGCAATTTAATGCAAAAATAATGTAAAATACGTAAAAAACGGGTTTTAAAAGGTGAAAATCAAATATTGTGTGCCACTTTAGCTTTAAATCAAGAATTGTGTGCAAAAAGAAGGTGGAATATTGTAAAAATAGGATTAGTTTAAATTTCAAGTCTGATGATGAGTATCTCAAGAACGAAACGTTTCCGCCAAAAAATCGTGATTCGTGATCAGCGCCCCAAAAAAAACCCCGTATACCAAATTTCGTCAAAATCGGAGTTGCCGCAGGTTTCTAGAAAATTAACAAATTTAGGTAAGTTTAGTATATTAAGACTTTTTACTTAGACTTTGATAGTTGAGTATTTTTAATTTTGCTAAAATGGTGAAGGCGCTTTTTTCCTTCCTGCACTACACCTGTTTTTAGACCCGCGAGCCGCCACTATGTCTTGGGTATATGTAACTCTTTGTGATCTTGTTGGGATAGTATTGTTTGTGACTGACTATTGCTAAACAAGTGCCATAAGCTTTTACAAAATAACATGTGCATTCCTGGACAAGGTTACATTGTGCATGTAAACTGTTAATATTTGTTTGCTCTAAACTTTCCCTACATGTTTCCCTATGTTAACCCAAGAATTGCGGTAATGTTCTTTGACATATTAAAACTCCATTTAAATTGCTACCACAACCCATAAAAATTTATACCATATCTACTTATGGGATTCTTGAAAATTTGCATGATACAACATATTCTAGTTTGTACATCTAGATAGTTGCACGATACTCTAAAGCTATAAACACACTTGTGCCTCCAACCTTTTTCCATAAGTTCCTTGTCGTGTGTCTATCCCAAAGGAAAGTGCATTGCTCCAAAACAACACCCAGAAACTTCTGGCACTGGAGTCCAAATCTAACTCTAGACCATTGACATTAATTGTTTGTGGTTCTTCTCTTCTTCCACGACTTGGTTTGAATATCATAATGCTGGTTTTAGAACTATTTAACACTAATTTATTTTTAGAGAACCAATTGTCTGCCTCCATCATTAGTAAGTTTGCTTTATCAATAGCCGTTGTTGTGCTCGATGCACTTACCAAGAGATTAGTGTCATCTGCATAGCTTGTAATAGTACTTACCCCCCTGTTTATTCAGTATTTTCAGAGATGTTATTTGTATAGATAACAAATAAGAGTGGGCCGATAACACTCCCCTGTGGTATACCAATTGTCAGTTCTGATTTTTTTGACCAAGCCCGGTTATTCCCTTTCCTATAACAATTTGTTGATGCCTCCCGGATAAGTTCTGATGGATTACACTAACTTTGTCAGTACACAGAGGGCTTATGTGTTTTTTCTCTTCCTGAATTGTTATGACTTCCGGCTTGGGAGCCCCTAATTCTGTGATAAAAAGGTTTATCATCTTGGCTACTATCATAATTTGTATGTTGCCGATGCCTTTCAAGTTTTTGTAAATATGCAGGACATTTTGGGTCTCTGGCCGTATGTATTCTGTCTTTAAGTTTCATGCGTTTGCAATTTGGACAATCTAATGGAGTATCTTCAGAACATTGCCTTCCTTCATGTTTTCCTACCACACTTGTGGCAACACAATTCACCTTTGCAGTATTTGGCCACGTGACCAAAAAGCAACATTTATAACACATAGCCAAATTATTGTATTCTTGGACATATGCCCTGGTTAAGTCAAAGCTTAGGTTATCGTTTTTTATTATCCACTTAAATATTACTGGATTTGTTTGCAATATCCAGTTTTCCTTGTTTTTATTTCGGCATTCCTTTTTGGCAATAAATTTAATTTTCTCTTCTATACCCCTCTCCAAAAACTACTTGCATCTGAGGGTTATCCATTACAAGTTCTTTTATAAAGGTTTCAGCGTCATACCCTTTACTATCCCTGTTATCATAAACAATGCTAAATCAGTTAGTGAATTCTCGGCGCTTCTAATAGATGGTTGGAAAAACACATCTAGCAATGCAAAAACTGTTGTGTCTATGCTTCATAATGCTGGGAGCCCTCAGGTTTCTTAATGCTTAGGATTTAACTGGAGAATCTGAAACTGGATAAAAACTCACCGAGATTGTTCATGAATCTATCCAAGTAGCAAAAGATATGTATAATACTACCATTTATGCCGTTGTGTCTGACAATGCTTCGGCTATGCTTAAAATGGGCCGAACGGTTGAAATATGGCATTCAAATTGTAGTGCGCATACACCAATCTCTTAGCAAAAGATATAATGGACGAAGAGTGTACCAAAAGGTTACTGCTGTTCTTAAAAGATTTAGCACCTGATTTTGAGCGAGCATTGTCGACAAAAACGGATCTCGAATAAACTTTTCATGCGACAACAGATGGTGTGCCGATAGGAATTCATATGATTGTTTAATAAAAACTTCATATTATGAAAAATACAGGGATCCTATGATTGAAACAGCCTAATAAAGTTTCCACAATATGATTTTGCCGATCAGGTTAAACAGTATATAGCGCTGGATCAGCAGTGAGCCAGATAACAGTCAATGCTTAAGAGGCCTGCAGCAGAAGCTACATATTTGTGGTTGACCCAAATTTTCTATGATTCAGAACACGACGAAAATTTGCCTAGTGCACAGCTTATCCGCATTTTACTCATCCCAAACATTGCAAAGATGGAGAATCGAAACTCCGACAACTCAATTGTAACCATCTGTTTACCGAAAAGAGGCAGCGGAATCGGCAGTTCACATTGCTTGGGCAAGTACGAAGTTTTTAAAAGGTTGAATGAAAAAACATTAGCGACCGATTGTATACCGAATATGAAACACCCAAATCTTTCGCGACTTGCTCTCCAGTTGCTTCAGTTGCCTGCATCTCAGCCCAACTAGAAAGGGTGCTCGCTCAACTGGTCGTGTGCACTCTAGTTTACGCAACAGGCCAACTTTGAGCGTTCAAAAAACTGCTTCTATATATATATACTTGAAAATAGTAGATAGGAATGTGATATTAATATTAAAATGAAAAATACCATTAATATTTTTACTTAGTTTACGAATTATAACTATCAGTTTGTCTCTTTGTTAGTTGCATAGTGTTTACATTATTGACAAATACAGATTTCTATATATATCGCCATGCCTCTCGTCGATCTAATAATAACTCTTTAAAAGAAAATTAAAACCGATAAATTTGAAGAAAACATATAATAAAGAAAAATACACTAAACAAATTTGTTTAGATATTTGTACCGTCATCTCATCTTCACTTTACATGAAAATGTGTTATGTAAAGAATTAGTTCTTTACGCGTAAAGAAATTACAGGTTAGTTCTGGTTAGCAACATATTTTTATCCCCTAATTAAACCTGATACTAATACACACTTTATGAATCCAGTTTGTGTGAATTCTTTATTTTATCCATTCTTAAATAGAATCAGACCCTTCCGATGTTGCCAAATGCTTTACATATTTTGCATAGTATAACTTACATTTAATAGTTGCTTTTTTCTTACTTTTGTGTTATGTGTTTACAATTTTCATATTTTTTTATCTTTATTCTCAAACATATGTGGAAAAAATATAATTTTTACTAAATTTTACTTGCGATGTTCAGTTTCATTAAGTTATTTTACCAATTTTACCCCATCCAGCACCCCTTTTCACTCCCCAGTTCCAAAGTTTATTTACTGATTTTTTTTTTACGGAATATTTTGTATATACGCAACTTACGTTTTATTTAGAAGAGTGTCTAAAATATGTAAATATCGATAATTTTAAAAAACCCTTAAAATAGTAGAATGACAGCTTATATGGCAAAACTAAAATCCAACCAATTCAAGAGAGGACTCAAGGACTAGTAAAGAGGTTTGCTAAAATTCCTCACAACATACACTTGCTAACAACTTTATGCAGGGAAAGGACCAGAGAGCAATCAAGATTTCGCCATCCAGTAAACACCTTATGGGAACTGATTAACAGATATGCAACAAACTAGAATGATCACAAACATTGTCTTTCTATTTATTAACTGTTATTAACATTAATGTCTATATTTTTTTTTTTTAAGAAAAGGTTTGATTTTTTTCTTTATCAAGTACACATTAATGAATGTATATAAAATATTGTAAATAAAATGGGCTGAAGGATTTCGGTCGATGGCCCTTTGGGATTTCTCAGATATCTCAATAAATTACTTATAAATAAATAAATAAATAGTAGAAAACTGAATACTAAACTGTTACCATAACTTGGAAACTATTAACTTGTAAGCTAGGGTAAATGTATCTAATTTGCAATATTTTTGGCCCAGTCTAATTATATTTTTGGTAGAACCTAATGACGTAACATAATGGACCGGCCCTTGCGATCGCTTATTGCGGCCAATGAGGAGAGAGAGAGGTCCGAGAGAGATGGAGCTAATTACGGAAAAACGTGCTTTTAAAATTCGTTTACCGTTGGAAAGCAGTTGATTTTAAAAGTGATTATACTTTAATATACTATACTATATATATTTTATATACTTTAATCCCCATTATCCCATTTAAATTCCATTTTTGCAGGGCTTTCTCCGTAATTAGCTCCATCTCCTCGGACCTCTCTCTCTTATTGGCACGCAAATAAATTCACAGCAGCAATACATCGGGGCCGGTCCATTATGTCATGTCATTGGTAGAACCTTTTCAGGAATTCCTGTATAGTGCCACCATAAGTCCTTATTACAGTTATTGGAAAAATCCATATTGATATAATATATGCTACCTAGATCTCTAATTACTGTGGTAGATTTTTAATTACAATAAGTATAAACTTACCGAAAATTTTCGTCTTGTTCCCTTGTATTAGGAGGCCTTACTCTAACCAATACCTTAATATTGGCCGCAGGAGTCACACAGGGCGTCGTACTAGACACCGGTCGTGACAAGACCTTAGTTACCTTACCGATAGCCCCATTTTTGGATATGGAGGCCCTTCGTCTAGGGGTTATTGGTTCTCGCTTGCTTTTAACCATTTTTGGGATTTTTTCAAAGTTATTGTGTATCATGCACGTGCAATGTTTAAAAAACACTGGGCAATTGTAGCACGATAATAAAACATTTACTTAATACATTTTGTAATATAAAACACTTGTAAAATTGCTGTAAAAGTTTGATTTTTTGTGTCACAAATTTGAAAACAACAATCTATAGAAATGTCACGGATAAAACCGTTAAACAAATTTCAAAAACTTGTTGGGCGAAAAGAAGGAAACTGTAAATAAACATGTTTCCATTTAAATTTAAGGATTTCTTATGAATCTTTTTAGTATTTATGATTGAGAGATTATAAACCTTATGGGTATACAAACCAAAAACCCCTTTTGTTCCGTGTTAGCTCTGTCTCAGTATCGGGATTCGGCAGTATAGTATTTTTCTTATTAATACGTTAATACGAATATTAATGCGGGGAATATTTGACTGTCTATTTCGCGCAATTTATGGCACCTATTTATATATAATTAGTGTGTTTTAAGCCGGCTGTCCATGAGAGCGGTTTTCCGCTCGCGGATGATAATTCAGCGTTGTGATTGGCGGGAAAAGCATTTTAAATTTACACTAACCGATCACAACGCTGAATTTATCATCCGCGAGCGGAAAACCGCTCTTATGGACAGCCGGCTTTAAAACAAAGAAGTTGGTTGGTTATTTCTTCTTGGCTCTGGTCCCTTTCGGTCCAATTTGCCGCAACAAAGAAGTTGTTTTTCTTTCAAGTAAATCGGAATCCAGTGTTTTGTCCTGTAAATTAAATTAATCAGTTAATGGTCCGAAATTCGGTACTTTAAGCGCATATTTTTCTGGGGTGTGACGTCCACAAGGACAAAGAACCAAAGAACGTCGAATTTTTAAAATTTAAATATTTTAAACGTTTAGAGCATCTACGTTATATGCTTTAAATATTTTTATAAGTTTTACATAATTTATAATACCAAAATAATTCTCTCTGAATTATTTTTTCTGTAGTATTTTAACGTCGCAAAAACAAATTTGTTTTTAGGTTGGTTTACCATAACCTACAAATTTCGTTGCCTTTTAGCAACTTTTCTTTTAATGTAAATTAATGGAGGAGAGACGAACAGCAGAAATGGACAGTAATTATGTATCGATAAGGGACATGCGACCGGGCTTAAAAAATGTTAATGTAGTGTTTATAGTGTTAGAAGTAGGACCTCCTACAGTAACTAAGGAAAATCGTGAGGTAAGGACGTTTAAAGTGGCGGACAGCACAGCTAGTATAAATGCTAGTATTTGGGATGAAGCTGGAACACTCTTGGTACCTGGGGACATAGTTCGTCTTACCAAAGGATACCTTAATATATTTCGAAATTGTCTTACATTGTATACAGGAAAAGGAGGAGAATTGCAGAAAATTGGCGAATTTTGTATGGTATTTAATGAACAACATAATATTTCAGAACCTAATTTATTCACACAAATACCAACAGGCACATCGACACCAAACAGTATGCCCTTAAACAATGGTACAAATAATGGGGCAGGCAGGGTTGGTCCTTCAGGACCACCTGGTATCCCTGTTACAACCAGTAGTGCTCCTATTCAACATAATAATATTCTAGGAATAGGGAAAAATACCTCGAATAATAGTAATAACATACCAAGACCACCAAATAATCCAGGAGGACCTAGTAATAGTACCAACGATGCCAAAAGACAAAGGGGTTCAAGAGGAGGACAACACAGAAATAGACATACTAGGACTTAAATAATAATTGTATATATCTTAGAAAATTAGGGCAGTGTGGTAATAGTACCTCTTTGTCATGAATGATATTTTTTAATATTGTACTTATTCAGTAAGTGTAAATATTGTTTTTGTAACTATATGGTACTTTGGCAACTTCACTGTAATGATTGTGAGGGTAAAAAAGATGTAAAACTATTTAATTGATACTTATAAAGTACACTATGTTGTGGGCAATGGTTTTGACAATTAATTCTGGAGTGATTGTTTCTTTGATAAAAGTAATAATTTTATATATTGATTGCATGCATTTTTATCTAGTTATGATTTCAGTGTTTCTTATGTGTCAAAAAGTATACTGGTTTAGTAAAAATTACTGCAACTCTTTAAATATCTTTTAAACCACTTAACTCATGCCAATGCCACTTATTGCCCAGAATTATTTAGTATTGCCTTGGTATCTCCACTTTTTAAAGATATTTATGTAGGTATGATTTCAGTGTTTCTTATCATAACTAAAAAATTATACTTGGTTAGAAAAAGTTCTGCAATTCTTAAATATCTTTTAAACCGTGTAACCCATTAATACCCGGAATTATTTTTTATTTCTGTGGTATCTCCACTTTTTATAGATATTTAGGTGCTTACATTCATTTTGCTGAAAATGTAGTATGCTATATTTATACTCAATACTCAATTTATTCATGCCAATACAAAAAATTGTTTACATATGTCAATATAATAGTATTCTAACTAAACACTGCAAAACAAGGCAGCCGAAAGCACACTTAACCTACATAACACATTAAAATCACGTTTAAAATATAAGTTTAACTAAACAGAACATTAAACTAACCTAACACATTAAAACCATTTTAAAAAGATATACCTACTTAGTTAAAATCTATGGGACAGGTATTCGTCAAAACTATAAAATACATTTGTTAATAAAATTTTCTGAATTCTAACTTTAAAAATATTGTCTGGTAAGTTTCTTACAAGTTCTGGCAATTTGTTGTAAAATTTAATTGCTCAGTATCCCGGACCACTTTGACACCTTTTTAGTCGCCAATAGGAAGGAACAAGGTTGTGCTTATGTCTAGTATCATGACTGTGGATGTCTGAGTGAACCTGATAACTCTCCATACTTCCTTTTACATACAAAAGATTCTCGAGAATGTACTGTGACGGGACTGTCAGTATCCGTAAGGAACTAAAAGCCCGCCTACAGTCATCCCGGTAGCGCAGTCCAGCAAGCACCCTCACTGCCTTTCTCTGTAATCCAAAAACTCTAAAGGTATGGGCCAAATACCCCCAGGCAAGAACTGCATATGTTAAGTGCGAATGATAGTGGTAGGCCACTCTGAGTATGTCTGCTGAAACACAGTTTTCCAAGTTGCGAAGAATGAAAAGACTCTTGTACAGCTTCTTGCACACAGAATCGATATGTGCACTCCACTGAAGTCTGGGGTCCAGATATACACCCCGGAATTTTGTGCTCTCTTCTATCTGCTGTTCCAAGTCCCCAGCATCTCTCAGTGTAAAAACTACTCGTTTGATTTTGGCTGCATTAAGAAGTAACCTATTGTGACGAAACCAGCGCTCAGCCCTCATCTGTGCCACCATGGATCCTCGAGTGCAAGCTCGAGACTATCAGCTGAGAAGGAGACTGTCGTGTCATCGGCAAAGAGTGTGCAATGTGCTGGGGGTTCTTAAATGGTAAATCATTTATATATATTAAAAACAGGATAGGTCCAAGCAATCCTCCAATATTAAGCATGCTCTCCCCGATAACCCGCCAGCAACCCTCACAGCCTGAACTCTGTCGGATAAATATGATCTTAGAAGTGCAATGCTGTTTGGACAAAAGTTATATTTCTCAAGCTTCTGTGCGAGGATCCCATAATTTACACAGTTAAAGGCCTTGCTCAGGTCACACAGCAAGACTGTGTTAAACTCCAATTTATGAAACGACTCAATGATACCAGAGACAATATAGCCAACGCTGTGCTCTTTTTGCCTCTAAAGCCAAATTGATGTTTAGAAAAGCAGTTGTTATGCTTTAAGAAGTTGACTATCTATAATGCCATGGCCTTTTCCATAATTTTGGATATGACCAAGAGCAGCAATATTGGCCTGTAGTTTTAAGGCAGTTCTGGGTCACCCTGTTTAAAAATTGGGATCACGATTGCTTTTTGAGGATAGTTGGAAATATGCCCTCACCTATACACTGGTTTATTAATTTGCAATTTTAATAATTATGCAGCTCATAGACACAGAATTTTAAAAATTTAGAAACTCACTTAATTTGACCAACCGAATTTAATGTAATAAAAATAATCAGTGTCTATTGCCACACTCCATGGATATCTGTGGATTAAGTATGAGACATTTTAAATTTTAATTTACAACTGGTTTTGGTTAGTTGTAGGTAATTCTGGTTACCTCTACATCTACAGCAACAATTTTATTTGTTTTTTTTTACAATCAAAGAAAACACTCGATTTGTATATTTGTGACTATAATTTATTAAAGTCAGGAAACATTTTAAGCCATATGAGGCTGTGTGAGAATTACAGGCATGGATATCAGTGGAGTGTGCACCATAAAAATAAATGGGCTATTTAATTTTGTAATAAGCAAAAAAATATGTGTAGCATAAAACTGGAAAATCTGGCAACAGTGCCGATATCATGATTCCATTCCACATGCTCAAAATATGCAAGATATCAAATTTCGTAAATGTAGTCTGCGATTTTAAAAATACTTATGAGGTGCGGTACTTTTTACTAATCCCGTATATTGTATTGTTGTCATTCATTGCTTAACCTCATGTAACTGTTCATTAGTCAGGGGTCAAACCAGTGTGGTCGACCGAATTTCATATTCCTTTCTGATATTGACAAAGTTAAAGAAAAACTTTTAACTGTATAAAGTTTTTTGTTAAGTTACTAGTCAAACTGAAATCACAAACTAATCATACTTTTTCTAAATCACAATGATTAATAATTTTTTTCTTCTCCAGTATTAACAGTAAAGTTTTATTAAATGTATTGGTTAATAATCTATTGGAGCTGAAATATTTTCAAAGCAAATTGTAATTTTATTTTTGTAGGATATAATATTGTGATATTTTACTGTATTTATAGAGGGTATTCCAAAGTATTTATTTTGTGCGTTACGAATTTTAAACTTTTTTGAATCATATAAATTATTTTAAATTAGAATTAAAATAATTAAAAAATTAAATCATGTATTTTGACAAATAAATCATTTTTTTAGAATACATATTTTTAATGAATTTTGATCAGGAAAAAATCTAGTAACATAGGTATTTACATAGTTTATTAATTTATACTGCTCATATTTTTCTCTAAATACCTACAACATGTAAAATAGTTTAAAATTTGTAAAAAGTTAATAGGCATGTTTTTTAACAAGACAAGCACTTTGGTAAAATGTTTGAAGTATGTTTCCAAATTTGAATTTTAGTTTTTGGTTATAGTTCTTATTGGGAATTCAAATTAAGGAGTCCAGCGTTGCAATTCGGTCAAACAGCTAATAAAAATGGGTATCTAGATTCAATTTGGCAAAGAATATTTACATAAATTTCCAGATTAGTTATTAATTTCATGAAAAATATTAGACCTAATTGTCTGAAAACTTAAATATAATATTTATATATAACCATAAAGCATAAGTTCTTCGGTATTTATACTTTGAACTGCAGATAAACCAAAACTGACTTCGCACGTTTTGCTTCATTGCTGAATTTTTAATGAAATCCATGATGGTAACCACTTAAAACGCTTAACAGTAGTTGTAGACTAACTATTTTCTTATTTTTATTACATTTAACCGATAAATCATACAAATTCTTTAAAAAATAGAATATTAACTGCAACAACAGAAAGCAAAACTTGATTATAAAATGTCATTATGTTCTAAATTTACAACTGCAACGTTGCCAAGTCGCTTAATTTTAGTTTTCAATAATATTAGTAGTATTTTTTCGAAACATGATCAGTGAACAAACAGATACCATTCTTTTAAAACTTATGTGGCTAACTTAATTCTAAATGTTTATTAATATTTGAAATGGTATTTGTCACGTGATCAAATGATTATGATCACTTGCAAATGATAGAACTGATAAAAGTGAAACTGATAAAGGTAAAATTGATACCATTCTTTTGAAACTTATGTGGATAACTTTATTTTTAATGTTTTTATTGATATTTCAAATGACATCTGTCAGGTGATCAAATGATCATGATTCCTTGGAAGTGATAGAAGTGAAACTGAAAATTTTTCAAAAGGATACCACTATAGTTTCTTTATATTTGAAATACTAGATTTTTTTCAAACGGACTTATTTTTTAGAAATAATAGCAATTCATTAATATAAAATTTTATACCAAAAGTTTCGTAAAAGGCATTGTAATAAATGTAAAAAAATAATAATTTGGTTATTATTGTTTGCCGTAGTTTTAAAAAGTAACTAATTTAGTGAAAGACACTATCTTTTAACTTTGTGTATACCAGTATACATGAAAGCAGGGCCGGATTAGCTATGTCGGGACCCCTAGCGAAATGTTTTAAGGATTTTTTCTTATTTTTCAGATAGTCAATTTTTGCAAAATCAATAAACCTTTTTAAAAATTCTAAATAAATTTGAAAGCATTCTTTGACATATTCTAAGCAGTTTGGTATGAACCTATAAGCAAATTAAGCAATAGCTTTGAGCATCATACTGTGTGGAGGCACCACAAAGGGGTCATCGGGCAATAACGTTTAAACGCAAAATGAAATTTGTTTGTGTTTTAAAAAGGTAATGTTCTTTTTTTGCTCCTGAACAACTGTGGAACGTTAAAGTTATGTGTTTAAAAAGGTGAAGGCCATTTTTTTGGGGTCGTCAAAATTTTAAAGGTATCATGGCTAGGGAACACCACAGAAGATTGTTTAGGGCATCAGGTTATGTTAAAATGGGACTGATTCTAAAATCTTTTATTTTTTCTATAGATAGCGTAGTTCAAGATAAAATCTAAAAAATGAAAGTAGTATCTGATTTTTTTCTAAAAAATAATGGACTTATACAAAAAATAGTAAAGAACTAAAAGTTCCTAAATTTGATCTAGAACTAAAAGTTCCTAAATTGATTGAAAAAATGATCCTAAATTTTTCAGAATTAAAAAAAATCTCAAACCATTTTGAAAAAAAAATTAGTGTGTCTTTTAAACGATATATAAAAAACTTTTTATTCTTGTATTTTTTAAGTGTTTTATCAAGTGCAATATCATCACAACAAAATTAATAAATCAAAATGTTAATAAATTAAAAAAAAGCTATCATTAAAAATAAAATAATAACATTTTTAAACATTTACATTGATATTTTGAACAATTGTTGTGATGATATCATGTACAAAAGGCAAAAATTAAATGCATTAAATCCTATCAAAAATCTACTTATTGTGAAATAAATCGTTGATCCTATTTAGACAATTCATTGTCTTTTTAAATTTTAACGCGTCTTAGGGCTGGTAGTGACACTATACGTCCCTATACTCAAATGTTTTCTATTGCACTGAATAACCCCTAGAAGTTTGATCCCATATATAGTTCTGAAACACCCTTTATAAGAGATTTTATGTGGAAATGTATTTTTCTTCGCTATGATAAAGCTTCTTTTTAAAACCAGGTCTGTGATAAGGGGTTTTATTTAATGAGAGGTTAAAATATATTTATTCATAATCATAGTGTTAGGTTTTTTGTTAATAGTAATAGTTTATTAATACTAATACTATTAGTAATATTAAGAAACTGACTTTAGTAATATTTTTTGACACGAATATACAATAAGGTGTATTTGTTTACCCGACTATAAAAAAAAACCCATTTACAATGTAAATTTAATACAAAAAAATATATTGTAATTTTTTTGTATCAACATGACTTGCTTTAAAACTTGACAATTATCGATCAAACCTTATAAAAACATGTGTAACATGCTTTTTGATTAAATGCTAAGTGTCCGCAATATTAAGAATTTTGTTTTTATTGTGAAACATAGTCTGACAAAAAGTATTTTAAAACATCACATTTTTGTACCTATTTAGTATTGACAAAATAGATTTAAAGAAACACATTTAACTTTTTAATTGCTAAAATTAATTTTAATTATGGAGATTGTTTGTATAGAATAAAACTAAAACCATTGCACAATGTATACAATATTTTTCTACAAAAAATAAATATGTGTATCGTACATCTTTTAGTATAATATTATCCATAAAATCATTTTTCTATATTTAAAAAGAGCGTATCCTGTGGCGTCGTCAAAAATTTTTTGTGGGTGACCACACTTTGTATATTGGAAATTCTAAAATTATTATTGACAAGGGTGTTTCAGAATTCGGTAAGACAATTTACCGGCAAATTCTGAAAACATTTATTTACCGGTATCATATTTTGTAAAGTTTTAAAAAATAATTTACCCTAAGTTAAATAAAAACCGTTATCTATAAACACCCTGTATAAAAAATTATATTACTTTGAACAAAAATTAAAAAATCAATGAGCTTGTTGTAGTTTTTTTCATAAAAATATAATCTTAAGTTAAAATAAAACAGCTTTACTCTATAAAATACCCTTGTACAAAACTGAAAACAGCTTTGTTTACCGGTATAATATTTTGCTGTAAAAAGTATTTTTTAAATAATATTTTTCCCCAAGTTCAACTAAAACAGCTTTACTCTGTAAAACACCCTGTACAAAACTGAAAACATTTATTTACCGGTATAATATTTTGTAAAAAAGTATTTTTTAAATAATATTTTTCCCCTAAGTTCAACTAAAAAACAGCTTTACTCTGTAAAACACCCTGTATAAAAACATTTCATATTACCCTTGAACAAAAATTAAAAAAATCAATGACCTTTTTAAAGATTTTTCAAAAAAATATAATCTTAAGTTAAACTAAAAAACAGCTTTACTCTATAAAAATACCCTGTACAAAACTGAAAACATTTATTTACCTGTGTATAATATTTTGTAAAAAGTTTTTTTAAAATAATAATTTACCCCTAAGTTAAACTAAAAAACAACGCTTTACTCTATAAAACACCCTGTATAAAAAACATTTCATATTACCTTTGAACAAAAATTAAAAATCAATGAGCTTATTGAAGTTTTTTCATAAAAATATAATCTTAAGTTAAACTAAAAACAGCTTTACTCTATAAAAATACCCTGTACAAAACTGAAAACATTTATTTACCGGTATAATATTTTGTAAAAAGTATTTTTTTTAAATAATATTTTTCCCCTAAGTTCAACTAAAAACAGCTTTACTCTGTAAAACACCCTGTACAAAACTGAAAAAACATTTCATTTACTGGTATAATATTTTGAAGATTTTTTATATAATAATTTGACCCCTAAGTTAAACTAAAAAACAGCTTTACTCTGTAAAACACCCTGTATAAAAAAGTATTTCATATTACCTTTGAACAAAAATTAAAAATCAATGAGCTTATTGAAGTTTTTTCATAAAAATATAATCTTAAGTTAAACTAAAAACAGCTTTACTCTGTAAAACACCCTGTATAAAACACCATTTCATATTACCCTTGAACAAAAATTAAAAATCAATGACCTTTTTAAAGATTTTTCATAAAAATATAATCTTAAGTTAAACTAAAAACAGCTTTACTCTGTAAAACACCCTGTATAAAAACCTTTTCATATTACGCTTGAACAAAAATTAAAAAAAATCAATGAGCTTATTGAAGTTTTTTTCATAAAAATATAATCTTAAGTTAAACTAAAAACAGCTTTACTCTATAAAACACCCTGTATAAAAAACATTTCATATTACCCTTGAACAAAAATTAAAAATCAATGAGCTTATGAAGTTTTTTTTAAATTTGACCCAAAGTTAAACTAAAAAAACAGCTTTAATCTGTAAAACACCCTGTACAAAAACCATTTCATATTACCCTTGAACAAAATTAAAAAATATACCAAAATCGGTTTTGGGTTTAACAAGTGTTTAGCAGCAAAAGCTCAAAAAAATATCATTCAACTGAAACAAAAATTGTTACTTACCGTGAAAAAAAGTCACAGTCACAACACTAAAAAAAGTCTTCTTGCTCTTAGGTGTTGGTTAAGACACTTAAGACGTTAACACAAAATTAACTGGTTCACCCTTTCAGATTGAGCCTTTTATAAAAAGATAACTTAAAACAATGGCCGCAATAGAAAGGAGAAAATATATCGACTATTTAAATTTAACCGAAACCCGTTTAAAAACTGTTAAAATTTAAACACATTTTATAATTGTTTTGTTAGCTCATCTCTACTAAGATACACAAAAGAAACTAGTTCCCAGAAAACTTCAGCTGTACGTTATCACTTTAAAAACACATTTTATAATTACCGAATGTGGTAGAATGTTTAGATTAGAACGGAAGTTTAACAAACATTGTTTTTCTTATCAACTTCCTTCAGCACACTAATCTTATGGAAATAATTACATTATTTTAAAAACAAACCTTAAATTTAAATACTTTTGTATAACATGTAAAAATATTCTTGTTTTTTTCCTTACGGCTATTATTTAAGAGGTCCAGATACCGTCATTCAATTTGGCTTATTTTTACCTTTCATTAGAACTCAAACATGGCTGACGACCGGAAGTTGGCCCGGGGTGCACACCCTGTATATTGGGCGGTAAGTTGCCGAGCTGTAAAGCTAGTTGCCTAACTTTGGGCGCGGGTTGCCTAACTTAGGCCCGGGGTGCTCTAACTTGATGAGGCGGGTTGCCTAACTTTGGGCGCTAGGCCTCATAACGCCACCTTAATTGTAAAACCACCTAACTCCATTTTTATTAAAAACATGCATTGCCTTCTCGAGCCTTATAAAATAGGGCTAAAGGTGGCATTAAAATCTCATTTTGTCATAAAAACTGGAATAAGGTGCTTTTACAATTAATTAATTAATAAAAAATGTGATTTTGATGGCATCTTTAGCCTTATTTTATAAGGCTAAATATGGCAATGCATGTTTTATTTAAAATGGCGTTAGGTGGTTTTACAATAATTAAGTTGACGATATAATTGTTAATATATAAAAAATTATAAAACTTTCCGCATTGCTTTTTTTTCTGGCTGTATTTTTATTTTCGTAATCTAGAGAAAGCACAAAAATTTTACACACATTTATATAATCAGTGGCGCACCGTTTTTTGTTAGAAATATTCTTTTAGTTCCGCTCGAGACGCTTCTGGACTAAATTACTCCATTTATACCATAAATAACATTGCCAAATTAAAACAAAATTGGGCAAATTATATTTAAGATATTAAAAAAAATAAAAATTAAAAGTTTAACTCCCTGTATCTTAAGGACGAGGAATTTGCGGACTCATGTTTATATGAACTTTTTTCATATTTTCAATAGTAGAATCTGCCACAAATTTTTTAACAACATATATTCTGTAACACCCTTTATGTCTATAGTTTATACATAGTTATTCACGGTAAGTGTCCCATTAAAAGATCTCCGGAAACTACTAGAGATACATAGTACCAGAGTACCGTGGGTGTCGGGTTATTAGATGTTCAACACCTTTTCCACGCTGTTCCGTCAACGTTATCCAAGCATTGAAACGTGCAATTTTTGCATTTCACAGCACCTTCTAGACAACGCGGTAGTGCCACCACGGACGTTATTTTCTAAATAAGTACTATCTAGGGTAAAGCAGAATACTACACCAGTGGTTTGCCAAGCCATCTGTGAGGTGATTAGCGATTAAATACCAACTTCCGGTTCCGAGATTCGAACCCGGATCGCTGCGGTGAGAAGCTGGATAGAGAATTATTGCATGGTAAAATATAAAGCCAGGCACTAATAATACCGGCCTTATTTTGACATCTGAGGCTTGCCCAAGATCACCGATCTCGATGGATTGCCAATATTAGGTATATCCTGCGCGAAACAAAAGTTACATTTCATGGGCGTAAAAGCCGGTTTGTACGCAAGTATGTTGAGGGTAAACGCACCTGGCCCCAAACAACTACCCGCATTTTCATCGAAAAGACTTTGTCGACGGCGTCCTGGATTTCTGTTCGAAGTACGGTAGCTTATGAGCGTCACGAGGTCAGACCGCGGACGAAGGGTACGGGGTGCCGGTGTTTGCGTTTGCCACGGCTTTAAGTGCGCATGTTCGTCCACCCATTCATTTGTTTACTGCGCCAGGTCGTAAAAATCCGCAAAAATGCTTCTTGCGCACTCGCTGATCTAAATGTAGAGTTTATCTATGACTAAGATGCATGGTGGGATAAGGACTCAGTGCCTGGCTTTATTTATGCCGGTTTTAGGTCGTACCTTATTTTGGTCTTATTTTAACTTGTTAAGCTTGAAGGTGATATATTGAATTTGGGATTTGCGACTATTGCTGAGAACGAGCTTGCATAAACAAGCGCGTCGTCAGCAAATAGTACCAATTGGGTGGTAGGGTGTTTAGGGATGTCGGCTGGGAATAGGTTAAATAGGAGGGAACTGAGGACTGAGCCTTGTGAGACTCCGGAGTGGATGTGTTTGGAGGAGGAGAAAGAATACCCAACCCTTACCCAAAAGGTCCTGCCAGAGATATAGGAGTCGGAGAGTGAGACGGTGTATGGGGGAAGGTTATGGATGTAAAATAACTTCCAAATGGGCCCATTATGCCAGACGGCATCAAGAGGCTTGTTTAATGTCCAGGGCCAGGAGCACCGTGTTTTGACCCTGGTTGAATTTACTTAGTATGTGCTGAATGGTGCGTGCTATATGAGTAAGACGGTGCTGCTTAGTCCAGGACAGAAGCCGAACTGTTCGTCTGGCAGACTGGGCCCAAGTTGGAAGTCATTGATTTTGTAGAGGATTGCCCTCTCTGCTACCTTGCTAGAGGCGCTAAGAAGGGCGATTGGAGGTGAGAAGCTGGTACGTTACCGCTGCACTACGTCCGCCACAAGCTTGTTTTCCGATACCGTAGCTAGGCGTAGGCGGTGTAGACATTGCCTACGAGGCCTTGCAGTTAAAGGTATGAAATGTAAGACATATAGACATTATATATATGTTATGTTATAATTTTGTGTAGGATATGTATAGACATTGTTATAAATTTTGAGCAGGATATATGTATTTGAAGGTGGGGACTTGTTTGCTGTCCAATTTTTATCCTTCAATAAAGGGGCTTCGCAGGTACATGTCCGCCTATACGCCAATGTTTTATGTGTATCAAAAACATCAGTCGGCATTTAAAGGTGAGAACTTTTTTTTGTCTTCAACTTTTTTTTATATCTTTCTCGATAAAAGAGCTCTCTCGGATACGCCTAGGCCTGTTTTTGCCTACGCTACCCCCACTGTTTATATCAAAAATCACACATATTACATTTTTGGATTCTGCACAAGATTTTAAGCTAATTTTGTGCATCATGTCCTTACCTAAGTCTAAGCGTTTTCGACATATCAAAGGTAACACCGCAGTTCCTCGTAAAAGTTAATATTATATTATTAAAAGATCGACCAATGATTCATAAACTATATTTTGCAAGTAAATATAGTTTATTAAGTATTTAAAAATTATGAGGTATTAAAAAACAAATATAAATATATTTTTTAATGTTATACTTACGAGGTACTGCGGTGTAACACTCGATAGTCACTAAAAAGATGTCATAATTTTTTCTATAAGAAATAAGTTTTTTTCTAAAGTTAATAGTATAGTACAGGAAATGAAGCTGTAAAAAAGTAAAACCTGGCAATTCTTTAGTCCTGCATGAATTGACTTAAAATTTTACAGAAGATAGAGAATAGCCCAATAAGGAGCAAAACCTATATCGAACCAAAGGGCGCCAAAACCCTGATGGGGGTAGATGCCACCCCTAGGGGTAATTTTTATTACATTTTAACAAAAAAATCGATTGAAAAAGTAATTCTAAGCAAAAAATGTTCTATACATTGTTTTTACAACACAAATATTTTTCAAGTTATTTGCAATTAAAAGTAACAATTTTTTGACGCAAAAATCGAACGTTTAATGGGTTTTTCGCTAATAACTCGAAAAGTATGCATTTAATCAAAAAACTGTACAAAGCAAAGTTTTAAGTTTTGAAAGAAGAAAAGAGAAACAAAATTATTTTGTTATAATTTTTCTACGACTCAATACAAACTGAGATACGGAGTGTTAATTGTTAGCTTTTTTCGTCAAATCCAAAATCTAATACATTCAAATTCAAATAACGGGAAAATTCTGGCATTTTTCAATAAAAATATATTAAACATTTTTAAAGTCGTATTCAGACTTTTCTTTAGAAAAAATAATTAGCTGAAAAATTAAGGCAAGTTATGATAAAAATAAGGTCAGTTACTTATTTTTTTCCATGCAAAAATAAATAAGACAACCTCCTAACTACCCCTAATTAAAGTTGACTTTTAATCTTTTACAATTCTCTTTATTCATGTATTTTTAATACGTCTAAGAAGTTTTAGCAATTTAAAATGTCCAATTTCAAAAAAAATATTATTTAGATTTTTATGCTCCGAAGACAAATTGAGTCGGTTTTTTAACTTATCTCTCTAATGTAGTTTATTAATTATTAGTTAATGTTTTAAAAAAACATTAGGGTTTTTTAAGGGCTACAAGATTCTGTAAGTAAAATTTCTTAAAATCCCCTGGTTTTTAAATCGGGTGAGTTTAAAGGGCTCGAAAAGGGTGCTGCTCGTTCGTAAATAGAGGGTTTTAAAGGAGTACATCTCGCCAAATATTCACTGTATAGAAAACCTACTTACAAAAAAAAATTAAGTCATTAAAAACCTGCAATTTAAATTTTTATAATTTTTTTCTTATCTCCAGTGTTTTCGGAGTTATTTAGAAAAAAGGGTGAAAATATCAAATTGTAAATATTCGTTTTTCACTTTAAGCTTAAATTTTCCTGAAATTAAGCATTTAAAATTGGTCACATTTCTTGGATGTATGATATATAACTCTATAAAGAGAACTGCAAAAGGGTAAACATCATATAATTAGGGGGTAATTAGGGGCTTTTGTCTTATATGATTTGTTCGTAGCAAAAAATAAATACTGACCTTATTTTTATCATAACTCACTCAATTTTTATGCTAGAAACTTATTGTTTTAAAAAAAGGTATCATTGGGTACTTCAAAAGAGATTCTATGAGTTTTCTTTAAAATATGCCGCATTTTCCCGTTATTTTACTTTAAATCTATCAAATTTTACATTCAAGGGAAAAACTAACCATTGACACGCCGTATCTTTGTTTGTATTGGTCGTATAAAAAAATACAATAAAACAATTTTGTTAATTTTTTAAAACCTATAATTTAACTTTCCACAGTTTTTTTATTAAAATGCCTGGTTTTCGAGTTATTAGCGAAAACCCCATTAAAATTTATCGAAAAATTATTACTTTTAATCGCGAATAACTTGAAAAGTATAAGTTATACGAAAAAAACATTAAAAAAAAATTTTGCTTATAGAATTACTTTTCCAATTAATTTCTGTTGTTAAAATGTAATAACAAAATTTCCACCCCCTACGGGGTGGCAACCACCCTCAGGGTTTTGCCGCCCTTCGGTTCGATATAGGTTTTGTACGTTGGGCTATTTCTCATCTTCTGTTAAAATTTCAAGTCGATTCGTGCAGGACCTAAAATTGCCAGGTAAAATGCTTCATTTCCTGTAGCAAGGGGAACCCATGATGTTAAATGGAAATTTACTTGAGCGTCATAGAGACCTATTGGGTTGCAAAGCTTAGATCATAAAAAATGATGTTATATAATGTAGGTACACCTTTTCATCGTTGGGAAAAGCGGCTATAGATTTTTAAATAGGTCTGTCAAAAAATATACTGTTATTATTTTGGATTGGGGAAATCGTTCGGATCGTATCGGAATATATATTTTTCATTATCCTTAAATAATGAATTTTCTTCAAAATACAAAAAAAATAGACCCGCTTGAGAACAGTGCCGTTCCCAGCTTTTCTGTCACCCCGTGCATAAAGAGAAATATTGCTGCCCCTAGAAGAAAATGTAATTGAGGAGTAAAAAAAATGTTCCCACTTTCAAAAAGAGCAAAAAAAAGGTCTTTCTAAAATTCCAGTGTTTTAAACTTCAAAAACTTTATTTCCTAAATGCCGCCCTTCATCTGGCACAATGCCGTCCTCTAATTTTTGTCACCCCGTGCAAGTGCACCAGCCGCATCTCCACCAGGAACAGCTCTGCTCGAGAATGTCAAAATAATACAACTTTGTAGCCCACCGCTTCCTTTACGTCACTCTCCAAACTGTCAGATTAGTAGAATATACACTGTTTAGCATGTAATTAACTTCCTCCATTCTAATCTGGCACGCGGAAATTTCTGATGGATATATTTTGTTTTTTACGATCGGCCTTGTATACAGGAATCATATTTGGTGGAGGTACTTAACCGGGTACAAGCGTATCTCAGGCCGCCGAGAGCAGTGCTGGGTCCCGGTACAACTAACAATTACAACCCCCCTCCCCAAAAAAAAAAGCTAGCCTAAAAAGTTGAACAGCAAATAAATAAATAATAGTTTAAAAAACTAAAAACACGCTTTTTATATGCAACCGAACTAAAATTAGAAAATAATTTTTCATTACAAAGAGTTTG
This sequence comes from Listronotus bonariensis, assembly GCA_014170235.1. Classification (NCBI taxonomy): domain Eukaryota; kingdom Metazoa; phylum Arthropoda; class Insecta; order Coleoptera; family Curculionidae; genus Listronotus; species Listronotus bonariensis. The sequence goes on from JACEGR010006728.1 coordinate 51,379, forward strand.
TCACTTCAGAATAAAAGCGTGGGGTGCTTAATATATTAAATGTTATAATTATTCTATTTGCAAATATCTATGAGGGGAATCAAGTTATGAAATACGTAATAAAGCGATTATGAAGTGATGAACGCTTTCTATTAAGACAATTTTGTAATTATTTATGTTCGGTTGCATATAAAAGCGTGTTTTTGAGTTTTTAAACTATTATTTATTTTCATTTTTTGTCGGAGTAGTATTAGGACACAAGGAATTTATTTATCCTGGCGGTCCTAATCAGGATAACGGGATACTGTTTTTAAATTATTGCATTGTCATCGGTCCTTGATACGTGTGCAAAGTTTCAAAGAAATTGAATCGCTGGAAGTTGGTAAAAATTAGGCTCAAAGATTCCGTTACATAGATAGATAGTTACAACCCAAGCTAATAAAAGCGTGTTAAAAAGGTCCTCGCACTTGCTTCAAGTACTTTTATTTACATCACTTTTCTAAATTACCTTCAGAAAAGTTGAAGAGCAAATAAAAATGTCACTTTCTCACAGTTATATCTTTTACTTAACTTTTTAAAATTAGCCTTCTTAAATCCTTATTTTATTTACGTATTTGATCCCGCGCGAGGGCCCTTCCATTTAGTCCGCCCCCCCAATCACTGCAGGCCCCGGTAATTTGTACCGCCTTCAACGCCCTCTCGTCGGGCCTGGGCCCGTATTCTCCAGTTTGAGAGAAGTGAACTTTCCGTCACATGATGGGAACGTTCACATCAATCGTTTCTCTCGATTGTTAAATTCCGAATTCTTAAATACTTTAAACAATGTAAACATCACTCAAAAACCCCACTTCGCGCAGGCTTCCCCTTAGGTGGACGTGTTTCTACTGCCCGCAACCAAAAGAAGCACTTTCTCTTGGACGAAGTGGATTATTCGCACTACTTCCAAGAATACCAGTCGAATCAAATTTTTAAGAGAACCGCACCCAAAGGTCCACTAATGTGATCATTCTCACGACTCGAGAATAGGGTTCCTGAAGGTATCCTGCGGTAGGTATATTAATCTGCCGCCAATGCTGCCGCGCTGTAGTAGATCCCGAAAATCGCCTCTTGGGCTCCCGTACCATAAAAATAATAGAATGTTAAAAAAAAGGAAATTAAGAAAACTACCAAATGTATGGTATGTATAACTTGTTGATGTACTCCAAAACTATGACTTTTGTTTGACAAGTAGGCAGTAGGGCAGTAGAGTAGCTGGGCGTAGGCGATCGCCTACTGCCCATTGTTAGCCAAAGAAAAGACTAACGTAATAATTTTTGCGTTTTTAAATGAAACACCCTTTTTATTATAAGATTTTCGGATTCTATGGCCAATTTTGAGTGTTTTTTAACGAGGGTATGATAAGACTATATTCAACTGTTTTTTAGTTATTGACGCTTAAGTACTAGGCATAAAGACGTCGTGGGCTGTCACAAAGCCTGAAAAGCAAACGTAGGGCGATATAGTAGATATCTCTTTTACATCTTAATTTATTATTGCACTAAGGCTCCAATATCTTGTCCAATTTAATGCATTTAAAACACAATCGTGTTACTTGCCGGAAAAAAGTCATCAAATCCTCATTGTTTACTTATGAGTGGCAGAGCAAAGACACATTCAATCTTTTGGGCATTACATTTAATAATAATTAGGGCTGGCAAAAACCGGAAAAAGACAAAACCGGTTAACCGGTTTTAAAAAAACTTTCATTTGTTTCAATTCTACGCAGTAAAGTAGCCTTTTGGTAAATACGCCACTGTATAAACCGCAATCAACCAAAAACCTATTAATTGATATTCGAAGAAGCGCTTTTCGATTTTGGTCCGATTATCCAAATAAACCGGTATTCAAAAACCGATTATCCGAAAAGCCGGTATTTCAAAACCGCTTTTTAAAACCGGTTAACCGATATTCGAAAACCAGTTTTTCAAAACCGGTTAACCGGTTTTCAAATACCGGTTAAACGATATTCGAAACCGGTTTTCGAATACAGGTTTTCGGTTTTCGCCAAAACCGCGGTTAACCACAAACCGGTTAACCGAAAAACGGTTTCGGTTGCCAGCCCTAATAATAATCTTAACATATATTGTATCTATAGCTCCGGCAGCTTAAAAATGGTCTAATTTCTCTTGAGTATTTTTCCCCTTATAATGTAAACACCTTGACTCAATCCCAAATTTAACTCTCGCTGGTATTTTATTCTCATATCTGGCCCCCTTCAACTCTATGCAGCCTTTAATTCCATTTCAGCATTTCAAAGAAGAGCTGTTCGCCGTATTAATAATCCTTTGCTTACTGAAAGCCTTTCTCTTTTTGCCCATCATCGGGCTATACGGGATCTTTCGCTTTTTAAAGGTACTTCCACGGCTTCTGCTCCGACGAATTGTTCAGTATCATTCCTTCAGTCCTGGTTAGTTTAGTTTAGCATCGAATAGAAAAAACTTTATTGAAGTGCCACACGTATGCATCCCTATACGGTGCAACTGGGCAGGCCCCGAACTTCCAAGTTCGTTCGTTGTTCGTTCTTTTATATCTTGGGTTTCTCAAATATGGAAGCGGCAACGTTAAGTTACAAATCAAGGTTTGTAGGTCCTTGGTCCTTTGATTGCCCGGACTAAAGAATGAAAAAATAGTTCACCTTTTCATACGCCACGTTAGTCTCATAAATGCCAAAGTAGCCGTGTCCGCGCGCCGCACAGACCGTGTTTTGTTTTTGCTGCCGCCTTAGATGAAAAGTTTGACCTCGGCCTACCAGATTTAGAACGTGAAACAAGCGAGAAACGCCTGCTGAAAGCTCGCCAGCTTATTAGTTTCGATTTGTGTGCTTCGCAGTGGCGATTGATAAAGTTTGTTTTTCGTCAGAAGATCGGTGTAGGCGCGTTTTAAGCAGTTTTATTTTTGTACGATTAGAAATAAGTTGATTTAAAATTGTGCTGTTTTTAATTTGTATTTTCCTAAAGATTACCTAAGTAAACGTAAAACAGGAAAAACACAGAGGAGAAATCAACGTTGACTATTATCCAAAAATGAGTAAAGGATCTGATGTGCCACCACCTTATGGACCACCACCTGCAGCACCACCTAGTTATGCGCAAGCTGTTGGGGGTGTCCACCCCACAGCGCCGTACATTCCAACTTATCACAGTAAGTATTAAAAATGTTAGCAGATTTTTTTAAAACTTTTCTAAAAAATTTTTGATTTCACCCAAACTTTTTTATAACTTTAGAGTAAACCAAAAGTAACTTTAAATTTATAACTTTAAAATATTTTAAAGATGAACTCTTTCGATCTATGGTACTTTTTACAACTGCTGGCAAAGTGACTCAGTTAAATTACTGTCATCTTATTCCAGGTGTTAATTCTGCCAAACGATCATTAGTAGTTTATGAATAACAGGGTGATTAAATTTAAAGTCGGCACTATTGGTACCTTCTTTATTATTTGAGATACAAAGTCGGTTAAATTAGTGAAGTTGTTGTACTTTTTCCGCTGGTTAACGTGCTGCCAACAGAAAAACAATTGAACATCGGGTTTTCGATTTATGGCAAAATGTATACTTTTTTTTATTTAATGGAACACCCTGCATACTATAGCCCAATTCGAAAGATCTATTAAAAAGTTTTAAAAAAGTCTACATGTGATATATCCAATTTTTATTAGTTTCGGATATATGGCCATCCTCAGGAATTTAATAGTAAACATGCATCAGGCCTGTTTTAAATAAATCACCGAGTTTATTGCCATAAAATAGATATTTCAAAGAGATTTAAGAAATTATCACATTTGATTTGTCTATCTTTTCTAGTTTTGGAAATATGGCCATTTAAATCTGAAAACTAGGTTCAATTTCCATTATATCTACAGCTCCAAGCTATAAGCACTAGAAGTTTAGTGATACTACAATAATGATAATAATAATACTTCTTTATTTCAAATAACAATTTACAAGTAAAATATAAAATGAAATGACGTCAAAAGAAATATCATATTCTGAAATAATAAATTTAATAATCTTATGGATACTGGGTCCATTTATCGGGGATTTTATTTTTATTAAATTTTGTGTATATCCTCACTCTAACTGATCGGGCCGACTGCTCGTCAGCGACTGCTATCAATTTCTGATGGTAATCGTATTAGCAAAGCGACATCGTACTACTTTCGCCATTTGTTGGTCGCGGTACGCACTAAAAATTTTAGGGTACGCTGAAATCTCGCTTGTGGGGTTCTATGGATTGGTATTCTTTGCTTCTGCTTATGGAAGAAAGGCGATTTAGGATAATTATTTAGTCGGTCTCAGACAATACGTACTTTGCAGGGCCGTATTAACTCTTTTAGGCGCCCTAGGCTAGAATTCCCGGATCGCTTATTTTCCACCAAAAAAGTTAAACAATTTTTGAAGGGCAAAAAAAATAAGGACTTTCCTCCGTAGCGCCTATTTTGAGTGCCAGGCGCCTTACTTCACCACCCGAAATAAAATTTAATGACCAAAAAAAGGTCATTTCCTCCTTTTCGCGCCTATTTCATTCCAAAGCACCTTATTCACAGAGAAATTAGTTACCATAAATCCCCAATAGACCTAAACTTTTTAAAAACTCCCATGTCTGGCGCCTATTTTTTATGGCGCGCTAGACTGTAGCCTAGTCATCCTAATGGATAATACGGCACTGGTACTTTGACGAATAACAAAACTTCGTACTTCGGCGAAGCACAATTTCTATTTTCGAGTTGACCTCCCATACCACTTCGTCAAATGTTCGGCAAAGTCTCGATTATCGGTTTTAAAATGGGCATGGGCGCAGACGAGCAAGCCGTTCTTCAGTGCCAGATTTAAGCATAGGCAACATAGGCAGTTGCCTATGGGCCGCCACCACAGCACAAAAAAAAATCAACAAGGTTTTAACATACTAAACTCTAAATATAAAACTCTTTAAAATAGGATTTTAAGGGTTGGGATGGGGTATTTAAACTGTTTTCACAAATTACATTTTCAGAGTAGGGGCCAATCATCATTATTTTAATACTACTGCACCGATCCTTTTAAAATTTTGACCACAATTTTTGGACATAATTGGCAAGGTAATGTTTCTTTTTAATTTTTTTTAAATAGAAAAAAACTTGTTGTGCCTTGACCACGCTCCTTATTCACAGACTATTTATTGCATAAGTTGGATGGTTGCTGCTCGGTCCGTCCGCTGACCCTCGTGCACCGGGTGACTGGTCGGTACAAATTAAGGCCGCGCTCTAGGGTTCTTAACTCCGGTGATCGTCTCTGCCGATCTCACCGGCGCAGCAATAAAAGCGGTGCTTTGTTTGCCTAGGTGTGGTCCTTTTTTTTTGGTTGCCCCCTCACTCTCCCGCCCCACATTACTTTCTGTGTACGGCCCTGTCTCTTCCTAACATTAGGTCCCAAGAGAAGCAATAAAAACAGCATAATGTTCGTAACCACAAGGTTTAAATTATTTTCTCAGAAGCAAGAAACAACTCCGGACATAACATGTTCTGGTTAGCTCATAAAATGACATAAAAAAATAACTTTTTAAAATTTCGTACCGTAGTTAGCAAATACCCGGTGTAATAAAAATAGTTGCCATTTAATTGCCTCACATTTACTACGTGTGACATAATATGTTTCGGCAACAATGTGGTTTCACTGGACTGAAATGATCTTTTAATTTATTTATTTGCATTTATGTGTACCTATTTTATTTTATATTCACAACGTGTAACATTTAATTTATTAACACTGTAAAATTAATTTACTAACACTGAAGCTTCTTTTAGTTAACAATTTAAACTATTACTCCAAAAGAGCTATACGTGTTCAGAATGTGAGATTTAAAACAGTTTTTAGCTTATTTGATTTTTTAAATCCATTTTTAATACTGCATCAAGGTGCCCATGATTGAACGCAAATTAATCTAGTGACCCTAGGTGATGTTAAAAAAATACAATAGCAAAGTTTTAGTGACTAATATAAAAGATAGGAATAAAACAGTTTGGCAAATTTGACATTTTCGTGTCTAACTATTATTTTTCAAATGGCGACCTTTTTCAGACAAGCACTTTTCGAAAAAGGATTTTTTAAAGAATCTAACGATATCAATTTATTTGCGATTGGATTAAAAAATAAAGTCATAATAAAGGATCAT
>JACEGR010006729.1:0-57533 GCA_014170235.1 Listronotus bonariensis
TATTTACGGGCAACCCCAATTACAGTTTCTATGACTAACTTATATACTAAATAAACTAAATACATAATACATCTTACATGAAAAATAGAAAAACATGATAACATTTAGAAAATAACCAACCTCAAACGATATAACAATTTCAAAGTTATACATAAAAAGCCGCGTCAGTGACAAAAGCGTCATACACACATCACAGATCAAGTAATCTCATTTGATGTTTGAACCGCAGCAGTGAAGAATTAAAAAATCGATATCAAGCTCGTTTGCACCTCTAATGATTCTCTCGACCGGAGAATGCCTTCCATAATTGCACCTTCTAAAATTTGGAGCAAACATAAGACGGTGTCGAGTATTACGAGGTGGAACAAAGAGGCCAAATTTATCAAGCAGTTCCGGACAATTGACATTAAAATTTAATATTTTGAATAGGAAGGTTTGATCATTAAAATATCGTCTAGTTTTTAGAGTGTCCATACCCACTATTGTCCTCACTTCAAGAAGAGTGTGTTCCCGAATTGGAATGTTAAGCTTATATGCTGCATATCTCAAAAATTTGTTTTGCACCTTTTCTAAGGCATACACATGGTTTTCGTATGTAGGAGACCATACAACTGATGCATATTCGAGTATTGATCTGACTAAGGACGTATACAAACACTTGACTGCTAAGAGCCCCTTAAACTCACGAGTGACCCTGCAAACAAATCCCAGCATTTTTAGTGCCCTGTTTATGATATGGTCAAAGTGCAGCTGGAAAGTCATGCTTCTATCCAATATGACACCGAGATCGTTCATGGATGCGACACTCTCAAGCTGAGCGGCTCCGATGGAATATTGTGTTTGTATTGGGTTAAGAGTTCTATAAAACGACAATGACTTGCATTTACTTATATTAAGGTCTAGATTATTTCTGGAGCACCAATTGGATATTGCATCTAGATCTGTTTGTACCTTTTGTTGATCCGAAGGTGATTTTATAGTTGTGAAAATTTTCATATCATCAGCGAATAATAAAAAGTTACAGTGTTTTATAACAGATTGAATATCATTAATAAAAATATTAAAAAGGAACGGTCCCAGATGACTTCCCTGAGGTACGCCAGAAGTCGCCAGAATACTCCCCGAATGTGATCCCTTCACAGTGACAATCTGTGTTCTACCATGTAAATAACTCTGGAGCCACTCAAGCAAGGTACCAGTAATTCCAAAAGCCCTCAGCTTTTCACAGAGCAAAACGTGGTCAACCCTGTCAAACGCCTTTGAAAAGTCAGTGTAGACTGCGTCGACCTGACATCGGCTCTCCAGGGAGTCCAGTATATACTGAACGAAAACCAGGAGATTTGTCTGTGTCGACTTCCCCCAAACAAATCCATGTTGCTCGTCCACCAAAGCACGCATCACTCTACCCTTAATGAGATCACACACGATATCCTCGAAAAGCTTTGGAATCGCACTAAGTCTGCTTATTGGTCTATAATTTGCTATATTCGCTTTATCCCCACTCTTGTGAATTGGAGTAATATAACTACTTTTCCACTGATTCGGAAAAACACCCTTCCTGAGGGATAGAGAAAAAGCATATAAATTGGCCTTGCCAGAGAATATCTACACTCCTTCAACAATCGTGGGGCAATGCCGTCCGGTCCCGGCCCTTTATCAACATCCAAACCAGACAGTTTACAAAAACATCCTCTACACTTACTTTACACTCATTGAGATCGACAGTTCGTGTATTTTCAAATTGAGTTATATTGATCATTGAATCCTTCTTATATACAGAGCTAAAATGCTTGGCAAATAGTTCGGCTATCTTACTACTATCGTCGCCACCCACATTTCCAAGGTACATGTAATGTGGTAGGCCATAATCTTTTTTATTGGAGTTAATAAACGTCCAAAAAGACCGAATATCATCAGGTATAGCGTCTTCCGCATCTCGGATGTAGTTAACATAACATTCTTTACTAAGCACCTTACACCGAGATCGGAGGGCTGAGAATCTTGCATAATCTGCCCAGTTCTTTGAGGATTTATATCTTTTATGAGCTTTCTTTTTTCAAAAATTAAACTTTTGAGATCATTAGAACACCACCTTGGAAATTTAGGTGTTTTGAGTCGAATGCGAGGAATAAAACAATTAATACAATAGTATAGTATATTATAAAAGTCCTCAACAGCAGCACCCAAATCATTGTTCGTAGAAGTCATCAAGTTATCCCAGTTCACACTATTAAGGCAATTGGTAAGTCCGGTGTAATCTCCATGCTTAAAGTCAAAGTAGTATGAATCATATGTCAGAGGGTCGAATGACATTCTCACCGAAATATCTACACAAAGGGCTGGATGATGACGGTCACACGGCAAAATATAATCGTCAGCAATCAAAACATGAGCACCAGCTTCTCGTGAAAACAACAAATCCAGAGTGACGCCGTTGCAGTTTTTTATGTTGTTTACTTGGTGCAGATTCAAGAATGCAAAGGTATCGCAGATAGCTCTCACTGCGGCATTCGTTGGGTTAGAAACTGAGACACCCAATTCGTCGTTCATCCATTCCACCTTAGGCAAGTTATAGTCACCCCACAAGTAAACACTGGAATGTATACCATCTCTGAGTATTTCCTCAATACTGCTGCAGTGGTCCTCGAACAAAGCCAATGGAGAGTTAGGTGGTAAGTAGGCACCTCCGACCAACACTTCCGTGCCACCCCACTTGAGGGATACAAAAATCTGTTCAACATTGCCATATGAAGTTATTAAGCATTTAGAAGGAATTATACCTCGTACAGCTACCAACACTCCGCCGCCGATCGACTTAGAACTAGTATCAGCCGATCTATCCTTTCTATAGATCTTGTACTCGGTAAGACCCAGCTCTGAATCAACAATATTCTCGCAAAGCCATGTTTCTGTTAGCACTATGATGTCATAATTCGAGTTAATGACGTTGCATCTAAGGTCTGACAATTTGGTTCTTATACCTCGTACATTCTGATAGTAAATAGAGAGTGTGTTGTTTGTAGTAGGGTTGCCCGTGCGTACTAGTTTTTTGGCTCCGAGTGAATTTGGTGGCAGGTTTCTTCAGCAGCATTGGTTACGAAATTCACATTCCCTTTCTCTGATGGTACTGAAGTAAATCCATAATGGAGTATTCAAATTTAATAAATAATGCATTAAAATTATATTCAATTTATAGCTTCTGTGTTCACTTTTTTATAAATTGTTGTAATTTAATAGATTGTACACTTTGAAAGTAGCCCTTTTAAGTATGCTAATGAAAAATACACAAAATGTTTTGGTATCCTATAGAACACTCCACACAACAACCAAATTAAGTGTCCTCTATTAGTATTATTGATATTGGTCAAAATACAAAATTGTTTAAATTGGCACAATCCAAGAATTTGTTATTCTCTTTAAGACTAAAAAAAACAAAAAAAAAATTATTGACCATTTTGATTTTGTGTTTGTCATTAAAATAGCATGTTCTATTTTTGAAATGGTGCATATTGTATCGCCCTTAAAAGGACCTTTAAAGGTGTCATAGTATCTAGCGTACAAGCCTGTCGGTGTCATACATTGAAAATTTTTCATCGCTCATCACCTCACTGAAGGCAATGGCATACCACTGTGTAATTTTCTGCCTGGTACAGCACACGTAAAGCCGGTGGTCTCGCATATCTGTGTTAAAAACAGTTTGGAATGCGCCACATATATGTGCGAGTATTATGCTCTGGATACTGAAAGAAGAAGAAAGGAATTTTACAAATACTCACTAACGTCAATTTAAAGATTAAACTAATTAAATGACACTATATGGTTCTGGAAATTATAAATATTTTATAAAAAAATTGTAATACAAAAAAAAATGAAAAAATCTTCTTTTATGTTTAATCTGATTCCTGTTAACTCCCTCAACAAACTCCTTCTTACTCTCTCTTAAGACACCCACGGTACGTTAGTATTTAGGAGTTTAGCCTTCGTGGTTTGTTCAAAGATTAAAAAAAAGGAACATTATAAGAACGACACCCTTAGCGACGGACTATTTACATGACAATGGTACCGTGTCGCCAATTGATTACATAGTCGTAATAAAAACAGATATTTTTTCTTATAGGAGCGCGGTAATTTGAACGTATCTTGTGATAGTGTGTGTCTTTGTTTTTGTTAAGTTGTTTATTATTTAAATAGTGAACTAAAAAATCGGGAACCGAATAGCGAACTGATATCAGACGATGACGTAGTGGTGTTGCTCTTAAAGCGTTCACCTCTTAAAAAGCTTTGGCTTTAATGAAAAAGTGTTTGTACCAACACACAAACTAAACACTCTTGACAACGTGTTCTTAAATTTTGACAGTCAAGAGGAAATCACCTTAAAAGTTACAAACCCTCATCTCTCAGATCATAATGCAATTTCATTACAAATAAATCTCCCGGAAGCCAGGAAAAAACCTGAGATAATTACATGCCGACCTTTTAACAACTATGGAAAATTCATATTACACAATCTGCTTTATGAGACTAATTGGGACTTTACGGATTGTACCGAGCTGTCAGTCGATGAAAAGTTTAATAAATTCTTAAACATTATTATAAAAGCTATGGAGGTTGCATTTCCAACAATTCAAAAAATTGATAGTCCCCAGAATAACAAAATAAATTGGTTTACAAGTGAAATTAGACAAATGCGAGAAACATTACGATTATTAAATGAATGGCACACGCTCAAACCTTCTCCAACACTAAAAGAACAAATTAATCTATTTCGAAACAGATATCGCAAGGCGATAAATAAAGCTAAACAAACTGCTAATGCAAACTTTATTAAAAATTCAGGAAATATTGGAAAATCTTCATGGCAGATTATAAATCAAAATACAAATAGAAAAACTAATAAAAAATTGAAACTTCTTTAAAAGCGGAAGACTTTAATAATTTCTTTGCAAATATTGCAAACCAGTTGATTTCGAAAATCCCTCACCAACAAAATAGGAATAAAAATCACACTACATACATCAAGGCGTTAAGAGGAAAGATAAAAGATCAATTGCCTTTATTTAAATTTCAAAACGTAGGACAAATACAAGTTAGAGATGCAATAAACAGATTAAAAAACAAGAAATGTAGAGACATTTATGATCTCAATACGGATATAATAAAGTACCTAAAAATATCCTAATTGCGCCACTAACAAAATTAATAAACATAAGCATAAAAGAAAAGTCTACCCCAATTGCTTTAAAGTGACCAAGGTTATACCTGTACCCAAGAAGGGAGATCTGAATGACCCAAATAACTTCAGGCCAATTGCTTTAATCCCAATTATCTCAAAAATATTTGAATCAATCTTAAGAGACCAATTATATAGATATTTTGAAAACAATAATTATTTTATGGAGTGTCAATTTGGATTTAGAGAAGGAAGATCAACCACTCAAGCAGTACTAAGACTGTTGGAGAGCGCAGTGGATGCATTTGAGAGGGGGAGCATATGAATGTGGTATTCTGCGACCTCTCAAAGGCATTCGACTGTGTCTCACACAGCATCTTGATTGATAAATTGGCATATTATAATGTTAGTGAATCTGGTATAGACTTAATTAAGAGTTATCTTAGTAACCGCACACAAATCACGTATTTTGAAGCCTACTCTAAAAATACCAATGTGGAATATGGAGTTCCACAAGGTTCACTATTAGCACCCTTACTATTCCTAATATACATTAATGACATCCAAATGGCGGCGACAGACTCACAACTTAGTTTATTTGCTGATGACACGGCTTTACTTAATACTGACAAAGAATATGAAAATCTCCTAATGAAAACAACAAACACTTTAGAAAATTTAGAGGACTGGTTTGAATGCAACGGGCTAACACTAAATAAAGAAAAAAACATCTCAGCTTACATTCACTCTTAGAAATATAGATGAAATAAAGAACCAGAAACCCAAAAATATAAAATTCTTGGGAGTTTATGTAGACTCTGCTTTAACATTTGAAAGTCATATAGACTATTTGTCAGATCGGCTGTCTAAAACCATTTTTTTACTGCGGAGACTGAAAGAACTAGTTCCTTTTCCAGTACTTTTAAATGCTTACCACGGTCTCTTTCAATCAGTAGCCTGCTATGCCCTTGCAGCATGGGGACATTGTGCTCAGGCTGAGAGAATTTTTAGGTTACAGAGGAGGGCTTTAAGAGTAATGTGCGGGATGAATTATCAAGCTGATGTAAAAACCAAATTTATCAATTTAAAAATAATGACAATACCATCGAGATTTGTGTATGAATGCCTGTTATATGGATACAAAAACACAAACTTATTCCTAAGAAATCATGATCTTCATGATTACAATACTAGGCAAAATAACCAAATAAGGCCAGAATTTTTAAGGCTACAAAAATCCCGACTCTCTACCAATTATTATTCTATTCATTTTGCTAATAAACTACCTTCCGCAATAAAGGAACTACCACTTAATTTATATAAGAATAAAATTAAACAATTACTAATTTTGAATCCTTTGTATAAGTATAACGATTTTTTATCTTTAAATTTTGAAAGGAGCGCTGAAGCATAGAGGATCATACAGTACGTTTTGTCTTACTTAGGGAAACCTTTTTAAATTAACTTGTGTATTAGTTTATTTTATTTTTAACATATATATTAATAATTTTATTACATTTTTTTTTATTTATTTCTGTATTGTACCATGACTGTCATTTCTGTCTTTATATTGTTGTTAACTGTATTTAAAATTGTATATTTGTTCTTTATTACTTTATTTTATATTTGAATACTGACGTGTGGAAAAATTTTTTTGGTGCTTACTAAAGAGCTGTGAAGTAAGGATATTATATTGAAAACTAATTATTATTTTTCATATTTATATGCCCATATTTTCTAAAATATTTAAATTGTCATACTAAATGTATTATTTTCTTAAATATCTTTAAAAGTTCGCGAGTTTCAATTATTGTGTTTTGCATTCTTTATTTTTAACTGGCATAGAGAAAGCTACTAGTATGCTAATTTAAACTATATTGTTTGTTGAATATTATTGTAAGTTACTAATGGTGGACAATTAATTTGGATCACCCTGTATATTTAAAATAATTTTAAGTTGTTTAAACTTAAAAATAATAGGTTTCAATTTATTAATTTATATTTTGTTCATACTTTTTAAAAGATAGTTAATTTTAATCCCAACGTATTTAGTATGAGCAACTTATTATTCATAATAATTTATAGTCATAATGTTAAAAGTTTTATAAAATACATTACATATATTTTTCAGGGCGTTTCGGGTTGTGGTAAACTATTTTTGAAATTATAAAAGGAGTAAACGGCCAATTTCATAGCTGTGCTGAGCAGTTTATTCCATTCTTTCTTGAATCTCTATGTAATGAGGAATCATCACAAACCGTTTTATTTGAAATATTGGAAAAAATCATTGCTAATGTTGCCATACACATACACCCACAAAAAAATCAATTAATATGGGACGTTCTACTTAAAACCACTTCAAATCTTGAAGAACAGTTTAAAACTAGCAACAGTGAAAAAGTCGCTGCCAACTTGGAATTAATTTTGAAGTTAGAGGGACAATTGATTGAATACAAAAGTGGAAAACTGTTACAAAATCCTACGATGGTTATTAAACAGTTAGTTACTTTGCTCAACTTAAGTAACTTGCCACATTCATTGTTAATAACTATTATTCAATTATCAATTACCATATTGTTATCAAAACATATCAGGTTACCTCAAGAACAGGCTTCACAGATTATAAGAAAAATCCTTGCTCTAGATAATGAAAAGCTTCTTCTATACTTCGTAGACAATGTTAGCAGTTGCTCTTCATTTGAAATGCTAATATTACCAAACTTTTTAAGGAAATGTGGGGTTTATGACTTTGATAAAGATTGCCTATATACTTTGACTAAGTTAGTGTTGAAAAAAGCTCCTCTATGCCTAAGTGGTATAAATTTACCTCAGTGGATTAAATACCCCTTAGATTTTAAAGATTCTGTTGACCAGATAAATGAAAAGTTCAACTTGTTCTTAGATATTCAAAGCTATTCTGATATCGAAAATAATTTTGAAAGTTATTTTTGCACCTTGGTATGCCTTCCACATTTATTTTTGAAAGCAAATAATAAGGAAATTTTATTAAATAAGTTAAGAAATAACTTGCAAGTATTCCTAAAACAGACAGAAACATTTGACGACGTGGTAGAAATCAGTAAATTTTTATTTTTATTCAACACTCTTTTGGAAAGTATTGTACATATGGAGGATAGAGATTTACTGGAAAATAATTTTTTGAAGATTTTTCAAGTTTTGTTGAAGTATGCAACAGATGTAAAGTATTTATTTGCTCTGAAAAGTCTTAGCTTATTATTTACTGTAATGAAGGATCACAAGGAGATCATTACCATGGAAAATCTGAAGAAGTTAGATGCTGTGTGCAGTGATAATTTTAGTAGTCCTTATCATGAGGTATGTTTAAATTTGAATAGTTTTAGTGGACTTAAGAGTAGCACTATAAAACATCGTTTCATCAGCTAATTTTGCCACATTTTATAAACTGTTATTTTTTTTTATTTTCATTGTTTTATTATTTCATAGCTAAATAATCTTAAGTTTTATACCATGGTTTTGATTGACAAGATCAAATAAAAACTACATAGTGTAGGATTCTTGAAAAAGGCCCTTGCGCCTTTTGCCTTTTGCTTCTTATTAGTCTTTACAATATAAAAAAGTTAGTAAAAATGTTAATTCCAAAAAAATATTATCAGGTGTCTTAACAATTATCGAGCATTCCTAAGGAGAATCGGGGTTCAGGTAAAAACACTAACGAATTTCACTCCTCAAAAATAAATGTGTATATTACCTTTGGTTAAGTTTATAAAATTACACAGGCCCACAAAATAAAAAAAGTGGTATGTGCTGGGTATAGGACAATATTTTTTCCACTAAACACGAATCCGAAGTCAAACCTTGAGGTCAAATTGAAAAAAACCGAATTACGGGGGCCAAGCAATTTTTTTTTGAAAGGTGGGTTATATAGTACCTTATTTTAAAGGACCTTTAATACCCTATTTAACGCTACTTTGTTTTTGAAAATCGGACCAGCCGTTCCAGACTTACAACCATTTGAAATTTGGCTAAAGTACTATACAAACAGTGCGGTTTTAAAGGTATTGGCTTGTAAGTCTAAAACGGCTGGGCCGATTTACAAAAACAAAGTGGCGTTAAATAAAGTATCAAAGTCCTTTAAAATGAGGTGCTACATAACCCCTTTCAAAAAAAAAAAAATTACTAGTGCCCCCTTGGCCCCCGCACTTCGTTTTATTGTAGTTTGACCTCTAGTTTTGACTTCACATTCGTGTTCAGCGGCAAAAAATATGTCAGAAAATCTTTGTCTGATATCCAGCACATACCATTTTTTATTTTGTGGTCCTGTGTTATTTATCAATTCATCAATATAATCTATGTTAATTTTTACAATTACATATTTCAATAATACTGTGAGGATTTGGAAAGGGGGGTCACACCTCATTTTAAAGGCCTTTTAATTCTCTATTTATCACCGTTTTTTTTAAAGTCGGCGTTATATAATTTGTACATACAGTGCGGGTTTTAAAAGCTCTCTCCCTATAACTTTTGAATAGTACAATATATCATAGTCAGATAAAATTTGGGTAAAGGGTAATACTTTAACTAAAGGCGCGCTTGTGGCTGCTTCGGTTGTATCGGCAAGCGTCGATCTCCGGAGTTAAGCAGTGAAATGCGCGCCCATAATTTGGATGGGTGTCCGGCAACGGCGGTGTTTTGGGCAACGGCACACGGTGTTCTGCTCGGGGATGCGGACTGAGCAACAACCATCAAGTTATGGAATGAATGGTGTGTGAATGAGAAGGAGTAGGGGTCAAGGTACAATAAGCCTTCAGGCTGCAGTGCACCACCTAGGGGGCGGTCGTCGGACCTGGGTGGGATGACCCCAAAGGGTGAAAAAAAAATACTTTAATTACTTTTTGGCATTAAAATATTTTCTAGACGGCTAGACCGATTTTCACTAACAAAGATTTTTAAAAAAATAAAAACATATAAAGGGGGGAGGACGTTTAATATTCTTACAGTATAATAAGCTTAAAAATATGTATTATTAAAAAACAGGCAACACTATTATCAGGCAATGTAATTTAAATAAATTTTAATAACATTAACTAAATAAAAAATGGATACTTTTTGTTATTACTTTATAAGCAGATATTTTTATTCTAATTATTTTTTAAATATTTTTAGGTCAGACTTCTAACTGCTCATATTTATACATCATTTGAATCACTTCCTGAGTTTAAAATAAAATACACAGATAATCCTGACATTGTTCCAGAGACTTGGAAAGTGTTTTCTTTGTGCTATGAAGTAGAGTCCATCGAACCTTTAGTTCAGACATATCGTGATCAACTTCAGCGCCTTGAAAAATTAACATTCGGAAAGCCACAGATGCTCATGTGTAATCAGACGGATTTCAGACTAATACCTTTAAAATATTTGTGTGGCGTTCTGTACATTAACTTTCAACTGCTGTGGGAACCAGTTTCCAAAATAATTGAATCACATGCTCATGGACTTGACTCGAGTATTTTTGGAGTGTTTACGGAAAAGAATTGAGAACTGTCGTGGAGAACGTAAAAATCCCAAAGAGATATCGATTGAGGTTATAGCAACTGAGCTAGATGTATTGGGAGATTTGTTTCAAGAATCTCAGAAGATAACATTTAAACCTGATTTTGTAAATTATAGGTTATTGCTATGGAAAACTATGGGTTTATTTTCTGATGTAGCTGAAGCCAAAACTAGAGATGTATCTGAGCTTCTTTTGAATTTTATTGAGTAAGTAATAATTTATGTTCTTTCATATAATAAATATGTGATCCTTTATTAATATTTATTTCATTTGAGAAAAATACCTAGGAAGTAAACATGGTAATTTACTTTGGAATCAATTCAATAAAATTTTCATTTAGGTGTTTTTCTCAAACGACTGTGAATTTGAGGGATATTTTCTTTGTTAGCTGCATACAGCAGCTGTAAGCACTTTCATTTTTTTGATAAATCAATGACGTCAGTCTTACAGCAGCTCACAGCGGTTGTTAGCGGCCTCGGAAGATGTCTAACCACTGTCTAACAGGTTGAGGAGGAATTTGAGGTTAAAAGTTAAACAAAATTAAATAAATGTATACTAATAACAATAACAATAATATGTGTGGGAAACCATGTGAAGAATTAATTCAACTGTAATTGAAAGTATTGTACTTTTTGTACATTTTTGTTATAAAACGGGAGTTATCATTCTCTAGGTTATATAATTATTATTTTTTTTAATGTCATTTGTTGTTGGCGGTAAGCGTTTTTATTTTTCGATTCACATTTTAATGACGTCAGCTGTTAGACAAGCTTGTAAGTAGCTGAAAGACAGAAAATTAGAAAAATATTCCTATATTATGGAGCTAAGAATCATTTATACAATATCGTGTTATGATTTAAATAAACAAAATAAATAAATAACAAAAATTAATAATATATTAGGTCCTCTTAATCATAGCTTTGTTCAAATTTATCGCAAAAGTCTTTGTTAAAAGATTTACTCAAAGATAAAATATATATATTATAGAACTTTCATGGTTTTGAAATATGTTAATTAAACGTATTTTGTAAAGAAAACAAATTTTATTTTTAGGAATGAATACACAAAGACAAATGCGGAGATGGCAACACAGTGCAATATTAAGGAATTTTCATCTGATCATCTAAATATTGATGAAACACTTCACGAAGAACTGGAAGAAAATTCTGACAATCTAAAAGATCAAACAAGTAATTCATTGCCCGTTAAAGAATTTGGAAAACTTGGCAGAAAAATAACCATAAAGTAAGTACCTAGTTGATGTTTATAGGACTTTTATAATTATAATTTATTTATTTATTCTAAACGAGTTTTCAACCAATCTTGCAAGGTAAAGTGCTTTTGATAATATATACATATTAGTAACTCAAAATTTGGCATTGAATCTAGACTAAAAAGTAGAATCAAAATTAACTCCAAGGAAATTAAACAATTTAATATAAACGTTTTTAGTTTTTTTTTTCATAAAATTAAAAAAAAATCTAAAATATGTATATGCCTGATGTAAATTTGCTCTTCTCATAATTTGTGTGATCGATGTATTCTGTACATAATACTAAGGCTACCATACCAAGCAGCGTCCACCGGAAACCGGAGAGTGTGAGAGCCCTGCCAAACCAATATTATCCACGGAGCGTTTCTAATGTATATAAACTGGTTTCAGAACGCTGGTTACCATAAAATAGTTTAGCCAGTATTGGCTACTAATCCACTTAAATTATATAAACATCTATTTGGTTTTAATTGTTATAAATATTAATACATATTTACCCCTTTTCCAATTTCAGAACCCTTTTGAACCACATGTCGGTGTTTTCTCAATTCCGAAGCCCTAAGTCAATGTATCGCGAGCCTGATCTATACAGAGTATATTTTGATTTCTTAAAACACAAAAATGCTGATGTCCAGAAAGTAGCATTAGACTGCATAATGACCTACAAGTTTAAATATTTGACTCCATACAAAGATCATTTATATAATTTGGTAGATGATAAAAACTTTAAAAACGAAATAGTCAATTTTCGAGTCGATAAGGAAAGTACAGAGGTTTTGGTGGATCACAGAGAAAATTTGATTCCTGTTGTATTACAGATAGTATTTAGTAAGATGAGTGTAAAGACTGGGTTAAGAACTGGAGGAAAAGCCTCGAGTCAGTATAGAAGGAACCTTATTTTAAGGTTTCTAGCGGGATGTGAGGAAACTGAAATGCTGTGCTTTGTCCAGAAAGCTTTTGTACAATATTCTAGATATCTTAGAGATGATGCGCTCGATCTTGTGACCACAGTAGCCAAAGATGTTGACTTAGAAAAGTGTTTTGCTCCTAAAAACTGTTAAGTACCATAAACTTGCTGAATGTTATTCTGGAACAATTTGGAGGTTTAATGGGAAACCAATTATTAACTTATTTACTTAAAATACTTTTCACGGTTGGATCATTACTCAGAGGAATATTTGAGCAGAGTGAATATGTACATTCTGGCTATTTGCCGATTTTAAGAAACTTGAGGACATCCGCCGTTAAAACCCTTGAAAAATTTTTTGAACACTTTGAGACATACCCATGGAACACTAACCAGATCAATGCAGTCTTTATTACTTTCGTGTGGCCATACTTAGACAAACTAAATATAGAAGGTATTCACAGTCCAACAGCTTTACTTAAACTAATTAAACAGTGGGGTTCAAATCCTAGATACTTTAAATTACTTGTAAAACATAAAGACGATAACGTGGAGCAGTTCATTTTGCCTCATCTTTTTAAACTTTTAATTAATGAAAAGAGCAACATTTCAGTAGTTAATGTTATTTATGAAATTATTGAAAGTATGCTAAAGTACGAATTATCTGAGGAAGAATCAAGTGCACAATTACCAGTTGATAATGTACGACCTGTTGAACAAAATATTTTGGAAAGGATTAAAGTAAACGGCAAGCTCAACTACGGTAGCTGCATTCTTTTGCCACACATTCCTGTTATTTTGGAAAGAATCAAACGAAGGTTGGAAGGAAAATACAAGACATTAAACCAGACCGAATTATTTATTTTGTCAAGAATTTCCGAGTTAGTTTGGGAAAGTGACATGAGCAACAAGATTTTACATTTGCTTTTACCCATAGTCTTAAAGAAATCAACATCAGATGAAGAAATCGTTTTGCAGTTTCTTACCACAGTTCAGAACTTAATTAAAAATGTTGACAAACCTGATGTTCACCTAAGAAACATAACACCCCTCTTTGCGGAGGTGTCTTACCCATCCTGCCGAAAAGTGTTGGTAAAAACTTTGGATTATATAGCGGAGAAGTGCTCTAGTGAAAACCTAAAAACAGCGTCAAAATTAATAAATGAACTAAATGCATTTGATGCTAAATGGTTAGATCAGCCTGATTTTGAACGCAGACATAATGCTTTTAAGGCTATTCAGGAAGCTATTAATAAGAAAGAGATAGATTCATCCTTGGGTGCTCTTTTAATCTATAATCTGTTTTATCTCATGAAAAATGAAAAGGATTTGTCATTAAAAGATAATTCCTCTCATACTTTAAAATCTTTGTGTCCTTATCTAGTCAAAAAGTATCAGGGTAGCCAAAAAGAACTAGAATACGTATTAAATGACTGTATATTTGCCAATATTAAAAATGGCATGAGAATAAACAATAATCAAGATTTGAGAAACGAATGCATTTCATTACTTGGCCATTTAGCAAGAGAGTGTCCTGAAAGTCACTATACTTTGCGAGATTTAAATAAGTACACCAATAAAATCGATCTCGAGGTAGATTTCTTTGAAAACTTAACACATATGCAAATTCACAGACATGCAAGAGCTATGATCAAATTTTGCCAGATTATTAGAGAGGCAACTGTAGCTCCAAATCCAAAAACAATTACACAGTTCTTACTTCCTTTAGCGACGTACTATTTGTGTACAGAAAAATTTTCTGGGAAAAATAGTTTGATTGACGCCGCTATAGAAATGGTTGGAGTCATTTGCAGGATACTACCATGGCATCAGTATGAAGGTATGCTGAAATATAATCTGTCAAAGTTAAGGTATAAGAAAGAATTCCAAAAGCAGTTAGTTAGGTCAACTGTGGTTATTTTGGATGCCTTCCATTTTGATTTAAGCAAAGGACATGTTGAGAATCCAGAGCCGAAAACTATAAGAGCTGTTGAAAAAAATGATAATCCAAAAGAAGAAATCGACGATAGTTGTGAGAATAAAAACCAAAATGATATAATTACAGATTTACAAACAACTGTTGAAGGTGACCAACCAAATAATGAGGAAGATGTAGATATTGCATTAGAGGAAACCTATAATATTGAAGCCGAAGAAGAAGAGGAAGAGACTCAAAAGGAGGAAAAGATTATTAACAAAATTACAGTATTGTGTAAATCCACTGCTACTAGGGTTATAAAAACTATTCAGGTTAGTGGTCAAAATCAAAAATTGCACATAATGTATTTGATTATAAAAAATCTTGTTGTTTAATTATTTTTCTTTCTTAGAATGTTTTGTTACCTCAACTGCATAAATGCCTTGCTGAGTTAACTCACTATGACTCTTCACACAAAATTAATAGAAAAAGAACTGGAATTGAACGAGAGGAAGAAGATTTAGCCAAGGTACCCATATCTTTAGCCGTAGTTAAGCTACTGCAGAGGTTGCCCAAAGAAATTCTTGATTTTAATTTACCTGGGTGAGTTATATGTGTTAATATAATACCGGAGTTTTAGGTTTTACAACTTATTTAGACTTGTGAAAAGAAAAATAATCTTATATCACTGTGGTATTTTTTGTTTCAGCGTTTTTCTAAAACTATGCTCATTTTTAAAATCTCACCTGGAATCTGTAAGAAGAGTGGCGAGGGAGACGCTACAGAAAATTATGACAACCTTAGGACCCAAATACCTTAATATGTTGCTGGGCGAAATGGCACCCCTTTTAAACAGAGGATTCCAAGTTCATGTGCTAGTTTTTACAGTACATGGAGTCTTAAGCTGTTTAAAAGGACGTTACGAGCCTGAAGATATTGATCAAGTTTTATTGACTGTTCTTAACGTAAGTAATGAAATAAGGTACATTATTATGCTTTGGAAAAACTTTGATGTCAATAATGCAAGTCACGCTTCAATTATAGTTATATTACAATATATTTTAGATTTGAATATATATTTTTAGCTTTGCACTGCTGATCTTTTCGGCATATTATCTGAAGAAAAAGAAGTTGTTAAAATTACCGTTAAAGTTGCTGAAGCAAAGTCGACTAAAAGTTATGATACTCTACAAATTTTGGCCCAACATATCACCGAAAAATGCCTTATGGACATTATTTTACCTATATCCAAACTTCTGGAATCAAATCACTCTTATAAAACAGTACAGAAAGCACAAGATGCCTTAAGGCATATTGTTTTAGGTTTGGTGGATAACTCTTTTATAACTGAAGAGTCTTTACTTAAATTTGCATATGGAACTTCCGCAGAGAAGATACCAGAGCTGCTTCCAGCCAAGAAGAAAAAAACTACACAGGAAGAACAAGAAAACAGTTAAGACAAACAGAAGACTGCTTTATAATTCCAAAAATACCTGGAAATCGAACAGCTTATAGACAGATGAATGTGAAAACTTCATCTAATACAAATGCTCACTTGTTGGTGGAGTTTGGTCTTAGGTTATGTTTTGTTATGCTGAAAAGGGAGAAGATTAAGGCTGAGGAGTACAGACCCTTTATTGATCCTTTTGTGGTTATTTTTAAGAATTGTCTTAAATCGAAGCATGTAAAGGTAAGCTTTTAATTGAAGACTTTGGGTCAAAAAACGGACAAGTTCATATTTCAAAGTTGTTGGCAATTCAAATAAAACTGTTTAGCATAAAAAGTACAATTATTATACACAAAATTAGGTTATTTTCTTGCATTTACAGTTCTTATAGACTTAACTATTTGGTTTAAACAAAATAATGGGTCTAGTAAAGATTAGGCATCCACGAATTTTTCGTTTTAACTAAAAAATCGTTGGATGAAAGTACAGATTTTGTATACATTTTGATGCTAAGACTCCCTATTATTACACGTTTGATTAAAAATGTGTGTATAATGTTGCCAATGATACATAGTTTTTTTATAAAATCCGGAAATAGTCCTTTTTGCTCCATTTTAAAAGGGTGTATTCAAGTAATATCAAGTACTAAAAGGATTTAATAAGGTCAAAAATACTTGCCAACACTGTACAAGACCAGTTATGTTTAGATTTTGTTGTCATGTGTCATAGAGTTGTCATCATTATTTGAAATCTTGCAATTTAAATATATTCCACAAAGAGTTGTAATATTACAGCTAATTAAACGAATATAATTGGTGATAAAAGTATATACTTTCCATCAGCCTGTTATTATGTAATTGAAGGCAAAAAGTGAAATAAGTTGATCACCGAAAAAAATTGCAAAACTAAGTTTTTAATGGATAAAACTCGTTCATCCTCATTTTATTATATTAAGAATTGACTATTTAACAATATTCTTGCAAAATTTCACCAAAAAAAAAAAAAAAAAAAAAAAATGAAAATCATATGGATACCTAATCTTTACCAGAACCCAAAATTATATTTGGCTTTTCTTCAGAATAAAATAAAAAAGTTTATTAAACATTTTAAGAAAATTAAAACTTTCAGTTGAGCAGTTTTCGTACATCCGCGAGCAATAGAATAACAAAACAAGCAGTATTAGTCACGCTTCAAAGTGTTTCAAACTTTAAACAAATGTTCATTAGCTCTCGGTTGAAATAATTTTAATCCAATAAAATAAAATCTAAACAAGACGCTATGACGGGAACTGGGCTAATGGTTGCGTCTCAAAAATGTGGTAAATAGTTTACCAAAATGTGGTAAACAGTTTACCAAAAACTTACTGATAGACTTGCTAACAATCTGATTTTTTTTTATTACAAATAAATTGTCTGATAGACAGTTTAGAGTTTGACATTACTTTTGAAAAAATTAACTGGTAAAAGATACACCTATTAGGTATTCTAACCAGGTAAAAAAATCGTAAGAAATGTTTAGCCATATAATAAAGTATTTTATGCTTTATTTGTTTTCCAACCGTATAGTTTTCAAATTTAGGGACGTTATATTGTATCACCGGATGCCAATTTTAGATATAACATCTGTGTATTACTTCGGTTTAACCAGTAATATAACTTATTATATAAATTATTCCTGATATAAAACCTAAAATACACCCATAACCCTATGCTTCTTTGGTTTTAGAAAGCAGCGTTTGAAAAGGTCCGACCGACCTCGCAACAAAGTTTCATGAATATTGTGTCGTCGTCTGAACCTTTTAAACCCCGTTTTCTCTAAAATTAAATAAGATAGGTTATGGAAGTGTATTATGAAAGTTTTATATCAGGAATAACCCAAAAATTTATATCTTAAAACATATATAGGGTGTTCATTAAAATTAACAGGAAGTAGCATTATAATAGTCTCTAAAAAGGTAGAGTCTTCTAAAAGAACTATTCAAGGATTTTCAATTTTTGTGATGTTTATTTGTATTTCCATAAAACTGCATTTTTATGCTGTCGTTTGGAAATTTTTCAAACGCCATTTCCTCCAAAACCAAAAGAGAGTTAGGTTATGGAAATATTAAGTAGTAGCTTCTAAGTTGTTTTGTTTATTATTAAAAAGCAAGTTATTTTCTTTGAGTTATAAAAATTTATTTATTTTTCTTTTAGTTATGTATTGCTGGACCCTTCAGTGCCTTCTAGTGGGTTATGAAATATGAAGTACCTTCAATGTGAAAGTGCACATAAAATCTATAGTAAAGATATGTTTGCCACCTTACATAAATATGCTTCTGCTGGCTTAAGTAAAGGAGAGACAATTTTGATTTGGTGAAGCGTCAGTAAGTGTTTATGTAATAATACATTTCTAATTTTATCTGAAGTTAATCATAGTTAGTAACTTAGAGCGGCTTACAATGTTGAATCGATCCTTGAATTAGTGGCTACTCCTACCCTAGAAGCAACCACATATTTTGTTAATCTAGGTGATAAATGAATTTGACAGCTTTAAAATTTAGGTAGGACTTCAACCACATAATAATTTAACTCTGAGTTTGTTAACACGATATTACAAAGCCGCCATTAGTGAAATTTTTTTAACTAATGACAAAGAAATTTTATTAATTTTAATTCAGAGGCAACGCATAAACATCTAAAAGCTGTTGGTAAGTAATCGACCTACTGACAATTTTGACATATAAAAAGAGTCTTTTCTAGTACTCATACAGACTTTCTACGGATGGGGTTTACAAGAAGACAAATGGACCAAAAATTTAATTTTTCATGCAAAAGTCATGTTTCTTAAAATGTGTGCCTTTGTTAAAAACTGTGATTTACGAAGAGAAAATGTTTATTTACAGTAATAATACTTACAGAGTACATTAATTCAAATAGTACAAAAATTTACAATATAATACATTTATGTCTTAATACTCGCAATTAACATGTCTTTTAAAAGAATTAAAAACTACTATACCCAAAAAATATCAAAAGATGGAAAATTTTTATGTAGTTATTCATGAGTCTATCAGAAAAACGCTGAAATCCATAATTATCCTATGTGGTTGAATGTAAAACAATCTCTACTTCTTGTAAACCTACTAGGTATTCTAAAACAAATTTTGATAGCAGCTATTACAATATACTTGCCCATTTAACAGTTTATACAGAAAAATGCCATAGCTTTGTGCCTTTTTTTCAAGGGAATCAATCCCAGCTAACTGAATACGAATTGTGTATGGTAGTTCTTTATTTTTAAATGTTGATTTTAATATACAGGGTTCACAAAAAACTTAAAAAAAAAACACAGATTTTCTGTCCAAGAGTAAACTACCTTTATTTTTATTTTTTTTTGCAAATGTCATAAGGAAAATTTATTTAGAATAAAGTTTGTAATCGGTGGAAAAAAATAGTAAAATTTTTACAAACTCCATATGAAAACGCCTTCATCACATTCATTTACAGCTGAAAATTATGTATGTAGGAATTTGGGGGAGCAGGTGTTTAAACAGCATATTATAAGGGTCTTTAAATAATTAATTTTTTATAGCTCCAAAATCATATAACTTTTTTAAACCCCTGTTACATTGATAATGATATTTAAAATGCTATTCTTAATAAATTTTCTAAATGATGTTTTGCTTTAAAAATTTTAAAAAGGTAGTTTACTCTTAGAGAAAATTATGTTTTTTCAAATTTTTGCGTATCCTGTATACAAAATCAACAGGTTTTTCTTATAAATTATATTTTTAGGAAGCAAAATCGAAATTGAAATTTTTTATCCATTTGTTCTCTTCTAAACCTCATCCTGTGGACAGTCTATATTTTATTTATCATAAAAATTTTCATTGATAATTTGTGGAAGAGATTCAATAAATAACAAGCAAAAAATTGGTTTTAGTTTATTACGGTTTATTAGTACGTCGATATAATCCGATTTTTATAACCAAAAATACGTCCGAATCTTTAAAAATCTCTGGTATACTGTGTGTTTTCTAACTACGGTACGACACTTTAAAGAAGATTCTAAATATTTTTTGTATGAAAAGAAATTCTGTATACTACTTGGTATTTGGTTAAAATTTTGTTATTTTTATTTTATGCTGCTTTATGGATACTATTTTAAAATGAGTTTTAAAGTGTCTTCCAATTTTTTCTCGAAAACGAAGCACAAAGAAACCAGAAAACTACAAATAGAATCAGTGGCGTATATATCCTATTTCTGAAGGATATTGTGTTCTGTGCTCAAGAATTTCAATGTTGTTAGGGGCTAAATAAGTGCCTTATTACTTTCAACCACTGTACCAAATTTAAACCAAATCGGTTTAAAGATATTTAAGAAGTTTATAAAATACCTACTTTTTAAAACCTAAATGTTCTGTATCTCAAAAACAAAGCAACTCCGGACATACATATGATCCATAAAAACTTTTTTATATAAAAACGACCTAAGAAACCACCCTTTGAAGTTTTGAACTGAAGTTAGAAACAACTTGTAGCAACAAAAATAAATATCTTAATTTCATATTGTTGGGGACCTGGCAATACCTTCTATTTGCCATTCTTTTCCAAATTTTACATTTTTACAGATTTGTTAATTGTTTAACTTTATTATTCGTAGGCAATGGCGGTTTTGGTAAGAGATGTCAATTACTATACAGTGAACACAAATCAGCTTAAAGCATTGCTTCTTTATGCTGAGCAAGATATGCACGACCATGATCGTCAGGCTACTGCTTTTAGTTTACTTAAAGCCATAATATCCCGCAAACTTATAGTACCTGAAATTCATGATGTTATGGCTAAAGTTGCGGAGTTGAGTATTACATCAGAATTGAATTATGTTAGATCTCAAGCAAGGTAAGAAATTAAAATATTTCTTGAAAAAAAAAATTAGCTTTTGGTCCGAATTTGTTATTGTAAAGAATGTGGCTAAATAAAAACGAACACCAAAAAACTGAAGAAAAATGAAGAGGTAACTTTTTTAAAATGGAAACATCCTTATAATATGTCACCATTAAAAAGGTCTTTTAAAAGGCTCTACAAAAATGCCACATTTGATATATCTATCTTAAATAGTTTTCGAAATATGGCCGCTTAAATCTGAAAAATAGTAGATGTAGTAATCTCCATTATACTGTTTCGGAATTTAAAAATACCCAAGTGTTTTTAGTTTATAGAATTGTATAAAGTTAGACCTTTTAATTTAGTCTGATAATTTATTTGAATAAGTTACCTTAGATTTTCCAAGTTCTTTCATCAGTTTCGAAGGTTTCCGAAAAACGCCCGAATTATCCATTGAGAACTTTTATGCAATCCTGTACTATGGAGTTTTCGCGATATTTCTCCAAAATTCTACATCATTCTTTACTCTTCCACCACACTATAAAAGGGCGACGAAAACCTTGATTTGATTAGTATAGATTCAACTTTTTTGGTGAAACTTCGAGACATTGACAAGTAAAGATTTTGTCGTTGTAACCATAGTTACGTTCGATTGTTATTAAAGGTATAAAAACGAAAGCACTTGTTTTTATACGAGGTGTTTCTGAACAATACTCTACCTACGGCGCGGCGCGGCGCACTAAGCTGAGATTGTTGATGTAATGGAAATTATATCAATATTTAAATGGCCATATTTCCGAAACTATTAAAGATAGATATATTAATTGTGGTATTTTTTAAAAGATCTTTTAATGGTAACATAATATACAGGGTGTCCCATTTAAAAAAATTGTACCTCTTCATCTTTCTTAAGTTTTTGATAATCATTTGTTTCCTTTGTTATGCTTAAAAGATAATAGATGAAATAGTATGAAACTTTTGTACAGGATGTTTTTTTTATCCTTCTTGTTTATAGTTAAAAGTGGGTTGCAAAATAGAAATGAAAACCATATGTGTCTGTACCAATATGATACAAACTTATTAAAAAAATGAACCTTTATAATTCTTTACAGATTAGTTTTTCATCAGTTCCTAATGGAATATCCTTTGGGAAATTCCTTGGAGAAACACTTAGGTTTCTATATTTCTCAAATGAGTTTTGAAATGCAATATGGACGTGAATCTGCCATTGAAATGATCCAAATGTTAATACACTCATTTCCTTTGGTAAGTAAGATATTTTATGTATTTTCTGTACTGAAAACAAATTCTTTAAATAAAAAAATCATTTTACGTGTTGTCTTTATAAAAGTTTCCAATTAGAAATAAGTATGCATCCATTTTTTCCAGTACTACTGATTATTATTCTTTCTATTTATTATTTTTTTCATTATTAGCTAACAAGCTACAAGAATTTGTGTAATTACTTATACATAATAAAATAAAGCATTCAATTTAATTAAACACCCCTATCAACTCTATAGTAGCCTTTTATAAAAAAAAATGGATGCATATTGTAAAACCTCCTAACCACATATTTTATAAAAACTGGAGTCAGGTGGTTTTACAATTACGGGGACTATATGTCGTTAAATTTAGAATTAAAATACGAGTTTATTAAGAGGCGCACCTGGGGCATCTTTGTGTACCCGGAGAACCTGGGGCAGGGAGGTCAGTGACTGACCCCAGCTTTTTTCACTTAGCTGTGGGGAATCAGCGTTTAACCTCAAAATTTTGAGAAGTTAGTGGAAATCCTTTCATAACAATAAATTAAAATGTATTTTAATGGTGCAATATCGTTATTTTGCAATCCTTTCGTTTTATAAAGGTTTTCCATATTCAGTCGACATAGTTCATTTCTTAGTTGTTTTATTAAGACTGTATGTCTTAATACATTTAAAAAACGTATCAATGCCGGCCTTAGTTGACTTATACATAGTATATAATTATTTTTAGTGTATAATTCTTAGTTTTTATATCCTGAAGCTGAAAAAGACAAAACAACTTTTTTTTGAAAGATACCTTGCTAACGTCTTGTTTTCCCCAAAAGGAAATTAAACAGTGACAAATGTGCCTTTTTTTTAGCAGGACGATTCATTTATTGTAAAATATTTTTAAGATAGCATTTCCTACTGCAAACTTCTTTTTTTTTTAATTTACTGGTTATATTACGACCGGTGTTAGTTACAAACACTTCATTCGTGAGCCATACTTGCCATGCAACCCATCTCAAAAACATTGTTTAGGTCGGCACTATTTGCAACAAGCTTATAAATTAGCATGAACACACTTTTAAAGGATCATGTATCAAAGTCATAAAACGATATCTAAAAATTTTTAGAATCTAAAAAGTTATAACAAAAAACTACGGTCAGTAACTGACCCCCCTGCCCCTAATGCGAATGTTAAGCTTAAAATCAAATATTTCGCCTATTTCAAAAAACAAAGTTGATGATGGCGGCTTAAAGACGAAACGTCTCATTAAGGAAGGGATTTATACAAAATGGTTGTTTTTTTTTAACCTTAAACATGACATCATTTTATAGAACGAAAAAAGAAGCAATAACAATGTTTGAGTAAACTCAGTAGTAAAGAAGCCACGCGGTCATCAGTTCTGTCTCTCTTTCAAATTATTACCCTTTTTGTTGCTCGCACACTATTTAAATTTTATGACATCAATAATTTGTATTTATACATGGATTTATCTTAACCTTTTTCTTAC
This sequence comes from Listronotus bonariensis, assembly GCA_014170235.1. Classification (NCBI taxonomy): domain Eukaryota; kingdom Metazoa; phylum Arthropoda; class Insecta; order Coleoptera; family Curculionidae; genus Listronotus; species Listronotus bonariensis. The sequence goes on from JACEGR010006729.1 coordinate 23,875, forward strand.
TTTAAGTAATGTCGTTTGTGCGTTTTATTTCAGGGTGTATTGAAAAAGCATAGTGGCACCTTACTTATCACTTTAGGAGCAAGGCTAGTCAATGATGAAGTTCCTGAATGCAGGGAAAAAGTAGCTGAATGTATTTTATCCATGCTAAAAAAATTACCAAAGGTTGATAGAGATCCTTTATTTGAGATTTTAACATTGTGGTTAAAAGATAAAGAAGTAAGTAAGAGTATGAAAAATAATATTTTTAATAAGAGGGTCTTTGCCATCGTTCATCAACTACGAATAGTTAATTCACTTAACGACGCGGCTTCGATCAGCTTCCTCCTGCCCCGCCTTTTCCCCGACCACTTGCTGGCCAAAACAAAGCCAGTCGTTCGCTTCGAATGGTACAGGGTGGCTCGCATGTGTCGGCACTGTTTGAAAGCCGCTTTCATACGCGACGCAAGAAAGTGAATTAACTATTTCGTAGTTTATGAAGGATGTTATTACCTTGAAATTAATTAAGGGACGGGAGGTTATGGTAAATTCGTGCTTAAAAAGGTAAATATTTATTTATTTATTAAATACATTTATTAAACTCAATGATATATTGAAATATAACATTAGAAGAATATTGTGAACAATTTTTTTTAACAAAGTCTTAAAAATACGAAAATAGCAGCAATTATTAGAAAGAGTCTCCAAAAAAAGGTAAATTGCGATAGCCATCATATTTCGGTGCTGGATCATGTATGATGTGAAATAAAAAAAGTAGGTTCGTTAGATACTCGTTTTCCCCAGGTAAAGGGTTTTTTGAAATATCAATTTTTTACTTTTTTGACCACTTTAAAGTGAATAATGCGAATTTTTAAGAAAAACTTCGCATATTTGTATTTATAAAAGTCAGAAATATTGACAAATGAAAAAAAGCTCTCTAGCGTTACCTTGAAAATTATGTAAATAAATTGTGATAAAATCTTCAAAGGGATCCGTGTTGTAGTTTTGAAGTTATGACGGCTACCGACTTTCAAAGCGTAAGTTGTGGGAAAAGCGCTTTAATCCTTAAGTAGGCGCGTAGGTAGTAATCACTTTTTTATATATTTTTTTAACTGCTTTTGAATTTTCACATTTGGCCTAAAAACATGAAATGAAACTAAAAAAACGTAATTCTCCTTCATAAATATTATTTAAAATATTTATAATAGCAAATAAAGTGGGAGTTTATTCTTAATCCATTTCTTCTTGCTGTCTTGGAGCTAGGCACTGCTTAGAAATTGTTGTCATGTGATGTTTGCAGATTAGTTGTTTATACATGACAGAACAATTTAATATCTTATTGTCTTTTTGTCGGGGACAAATAGTACGTCTGTTTCGACTTCCTGATTTTCCGCAACTCGATATAGATATTGGTCGAAACTGTAACGTTGGGAGGCGCGTGGGGGTCGAATTGACTTGACCTAGCTGCAAGAAACATGAAATTTTTGAATAAATGGTGTTGTTTTTTTGTTATGAGCATATACCTAACGAGGTTTTGGAAAGGTACTTGGATTTTTTTCTAATTATAAAAATCTTAAAGTTATTACAAAATTGACTCCGTGCGACTATTTAAGGGTTAAAGATATAGGGAGTGGCGTGGTTACTTAAACCGCTGTATCTCCGTTAATGTTGCTCTGGTTCATCTCAAATTTTTCACAATATTCTTAAAATGCCCTTTATTTGAAAAATTTCTTAAAAAAAAAAGACAAAAAGAAACTAAAAACCATACCCCCTTAAGCTGTTCAAATATTAATTTGACATTAACATGTCGCGTATTTTTTAGATCAGTCATAGGCAGCTTGCAGCTCAAGTTTGTGGCTATTTTGTAATGGTAGAAGGTGAAGAGTTTGAAACAAGATTGCCCACAGTAGTTCCTCTTATACTAAAGCAATTTGGTTTGACTAATAATAGCCCAGGAAAATTTGTTAAAGTAAAACAAGAAAAGAACACCCCTGAAGAAATCCAGCGGTTAAAGGACCATCATTACTTCCAAGTATTACAATTTGTTTTGAAAATTTGTGCGAAGTGTCCGGCGTTTTTAAAAAATAAGAAACATGTGGAAAACTTAGCCTATCACGTTCAAACTTTGTTGGCACATCCTCATGCTTGGGTAAGGTTAGCAGCGGCCCAGTTTCTGGGATTCGTGTTATCAGCAATGGATGTGGATCATTTAGCGACGTTGCTAGTAGATGACAAATCAGAAGAGGGATATTTGTGCACTGATCCTGAAATGTGTGTTAAAAGTTTAACCTTAGATTTATGCGATCAGTTACAACCGGGTGACATTCAAACTGATTTAGCTGAACAAGTGATAAAGAATTTAGTATTTATTGCTAGAGTTTTGCAAAAAGTACCCAATGATACCAGCAAAAAAATTAACTTATTGTGGTTGACGAAAAGAATTAGAAAAATTGTTAATTCTGAAGTTATTGAAAATGCTTCAAACACTGTCCTTAGAACAGAAGTATTTAAGTGGATAGCTGGAGTAGGAACTGCATTGGAGTTAGAAAATATTAGACCTGTATTACATCATTTATTAGCGCCTTTAGTTAGGGAAATGATAACTACAGACGAAAAGGATGCTCCGCTTAGACAGTTAGCAAAAGAAGTAGCAAACCATATAAAGAAAAGGATAGGTATGGAAGAATATACGAAAACTTTACAGAAACTTCAACAAAACTTAACAGTAAAAAGAGCAGAGAGAAAACGTTCAAGAACACAGTTGGCTGTAACGGATCCTGAGAGTTATGCTAAAAGAAACTTAAGAGACATGAGAAGAAAAAGGTTGCAAAAAGAGAAAGTTGGAGGAGTTAAGAGGTAAAAAGAGTTTTAAGAGGCGGAAAGCGATGGAGTTAGATGATAATTCTGAAGTTATGTAAAAAGACTTGTTTTAGTTTTACATAAAATTTATTATAAAACGTTAAAATTGTGATAATTTTATTTTTTAAGTAAATAAAACTGTTTGTTTTATAAAAATTTATAAATTTTTTATCCATATTTTGGTGTTTTAGAAGTATAAAAGCCTTATTTCCACGCCTTAAAAATACGCAAATCGTTGGCGCCTAGAAGAGCTACTCTAGTGAAACACGAAATCTTTCAGAAATTTAAATAAATAATTAGGTATAAATCTCTAATTTTATAGGCAATTAAATTTTAAAAATATTTTTAAAATTTAGAGATATACTACTAAGACTACTAAGAGATACTCTAAGTTGGAAGGACATAGCTCGTACAAACGATCTAGACTTTTTTGTGTAAAAATAAAAATAAACATTTTAAAAATTCGCGAAATTATTTTTTATATTAGAGAATCTTGGCCCCTGGAGCAATCTATAATCCTTTTTTTTTTTTAATAATGACTACATAGTATAAAGCAGTCGCTTTTCGCGTTTGTATGTCTATGTATGCTTAAATCTTTAAAGCTACTCAACGAATTTTGTTGCAATTTTTTTAGTAAATAGAGTGATTCAAGAGGAATACTAATGTATAAAACATGCTTAATATTTTAGAGAACCACTGATAATTTTAAGATTTTTATTGTAAAGTAAATAAACACAATTTTTTGCGCTTACATTGCAAATTATTGCTGGTATAGGAAAAGGGAAATTGTTTTGGTTATTTCTGGTTAAACGCTGAAATTTACTAAACAATTAATTTTACAAAGGTGTTAAATAATAATAAATTTTAATAATGTTTTTTTTTCCAAAAGGAAAAAACAAAAAATAATATTTGACATATAAAGGTGAAATTACAAACTATAATCGCCGTTCTCGCAATGGATTGCCTAAAAATTAATTTTTTTATTTAATGAAAAGAACAATAACAATTAAAATTTTTGGCCCTGTATAATATCAACTCCTAATTTTTATATACATTATATATGCTAATGTAAGTTAATAGATTTATGTATTTTTAAATAATATAAAATGTACCAAAAACTTTAATTATTTTTTGAACTATAAAAATTAAATAAATTCGAAGTTCGGAAAAAAGTGATATACAGTGTGTCCAAGATAAGGATCCTAAGCATGGGAATCTCAGTACCTATTGGAGATACAGCTTAGGTTAAATTAGGAAAAAGTTGTGTTTTTCAAAGCTTATTTACATGCCGTTTAAAAACTTGAAAAATTTTCAGGGTTTGCTGAGATATTTGGCAAAAACGAAAATTTGACTATATCGATTTTATTTTTTTCTGACTTTATTTGAAGAGATATAAAAAAACTAATAACACTTCTCCATTGGTACTTTTAGCTCCTACATGTTGGTATTTTTAGATTTTATACCCGACGTTTCGTTTTCAAGAAACCATCAACTTTATTTTTTTATATGGCTCGAAAAAATCACACCCTGTATCTGATCCCATTTTTTATTACAAATTCAACAATGTATCGCATGTCATATTTTAATTTTTAGTTCTGGTTAGGACATGGAATAGGAAGATAAGAATTTTCGCATATTTTTACTTTCTAGTCACTTCCGGTTTAACCGGAAATGGCTTAAATTTTGAATTTTTAAATGAAACACCCTGCATATTTTTTCATTTTTGGATTCCTGGGACAAATCTAAGTCAGAATGTAACATTTTAAAAAGTGTTTAAGCCTACTTGATTTTTTAGAGACATTTTTAATATTGCATCTAAGTGTCTATAGATGATTGGAAGCAAATTAATTCACCGCCCCTAGGTGATGTTAGAGAAAATACATTTGCAAAGTTTTAGTGACTAATGTGAAAGGTAGGAATAAAACAATTTGGTAATTTAACGTTTTCGTGTCTAACTTTTATTTTTTAAATGGCAACCCTTTTAGACAAGCTCTTTTTAAACAAAGGATTCTTTGGAGAATCTAACGATACGAATTTATTTGGGATCTGATTAAAAATAATGTCATAAGGGACCATAGCCACCTTAATGCAATATTACAAATGGCTCTTAAAAATTAAGTAGCCTAACAACTTTTATAAATGTCAAATTGCTATTCAGAATTTCCTCAGGAGTCCAAAAATGTTAAAATAAACAGGGTGTTCTATTTTAAAATTCAAAATTGGAGCCATTTCCGATTAAACCGGAAGTAATTAAAAATGAGAAATATGCGAAAACGTTCCTCTTTCTATACCATTTACTTAATGCAAGTCTCAATTGGATGTGTCTTACTACTCTAGAAGTAATGGCTTGTCTTGTTGATACCCGGTATAGCCGACGTTTCGTGGCTAGTTTACAACACCAAAAAACACTTTTAAAAATATTGTCAGGTAGAAAAGGCGAAGGAACAACTTATATTACAACGTAAGCATTAAAGATAATAATTAGATATAACTGAAAATTCTTAAAAAGTAAAAAAATATTTGTCTGAAAATTAAATTATAAACAATTTAAAATAAAAATAAGAAAAAATGTATAAAATATTATCAAGAAAAAAATGTATATAAAAAAGGTAGGTATACGGATTTCGAACTCCATACTACTTAACTGCCTTCCATACTCGTCACATACACCTTGCGTTACCGTAAGAGTGTATGATTTGCTTCTAATATTTTATTCAAATAAAACGTATTATATATAGGAGAAACAATAAAATTTTGTTAAATGAAATTTGGAAAATCTTATTGTGTGTCTTGTAGTAATGCGATTATAATAAAACAACATAATGTATTGCTTGACCCAATTATTTTATTCAAAATTTACTGTAGAATACTAAAACAAATTTTATGTATTTTACTCGTAATTAAATCTTCTTCCCCCATCAAACCTAAATCCATATGCAGCCGCATTTTTAGCATCGACTAAGGCCGGGTTCCGATGTTTATAGAAACTTCCATGAGAGTGGGCTGCCCTTGACGATCCCAGCTCTTCTCCTCTTGGATAAAATGCTTCAAAAACTCCCTTTGATGGAATAACCGTTTTGATCTTCGGGTCGGTAGGGTCGTAACAATGAACCAGGAAGCAGGTTCCTAGCAGAAACAGCACCGAAAGGTGCAACGCCATCATCACGTGAGCGTGAAATTAACTGGTTTTAATTAAACGTAGAAGAAAAGTATGTTTAGTCGGTCGAACTTTTATTATGACTGCGAAACACTTTCTCTTTTGTCTTGTACAATATCGTTAAGAACGAGGAGTTTTTGCGACGGTTTACAAAACCTATTTGCAATACAAATCGGGTCTTTTATTGTAACATAGATTCTATTTGAATCGCTAACTGCAAAAAGGGGACATGTCCATTTTTTACAAAATTGACGTTTATGTATTTTACTGGTTTTCAGAGCTAAATACATCGTTTACAGCAAGAACAGTAATAATTGCATTAACAGGCTTGACGTTGTGCACCGAATAAATTTTCATTTACCGCAGAAAAGGGGCATGTCCGGGTGATACCTCCTTTCTATAAGGTAAATTTCGCGAGCTCACAGTAATAGCTTAGTGACTTAAGGGTCCGATACTTCGGTTTTTCAGTAGAAGCAAATGCTTTGTAGAGTAAATAAAGTATGTAAACTCCACCCCCTCAAAGTTGGTTAAGGGATTGATATAGTTTTTTCTAATATCTTTAAAACGGTAAATGATAAAAAGTGATTTTGGTGCCGTTAGATAGAGCACAAAATTCTGCATAATAGTAACCATAAAAATTTTATTTTTGTTTATTACGTAAGAATATCCAATATAAAAAAAGTTGAAATGGAGCATCTACAAGGCATTTTTAACGATATATCTTCCAAACCGTCTACCAAACAAAAAAATATAAGACAAAAAAAAATAAGGCCAAAGTTTTCCCTATCGAATGGTGTATAACATTATATTATTTTCTTTTAAATTAAAGCTACCAGTGGCGTACAAAAGTAGCACTACACCAGTATAGTAGGTACTTAAAAATAGAAATTTTTAATGTTATACTTTTTTCAGAATATTTCTCACGTTAGTTATAATAATTGGTAATATTACCTTATTGCGCAAAATAGTAATAATAAAATTAATATTTTTGTTTTTTGGTAAGACTCTTCAACTAAAAAAGACGAAGGGAGTATCCATACGGCACTTTTTACCATATATCTTTCAGACCATTAACAAAAAACATAAACAACATAAACAACTAACCCCAAAGTTATCATTTAGACTATTATCTTTTAAAATAAAGCTACCAGTGGCGTACCAAATTAGTACTACACCAGTAAAGTACATGGAAATCGAAATATTTAATGTTATTCTATTGTTCCAAAACACCTCGTATAAAAACACGTGCCTTCGTTTTTATACCTTTATTAACAATGTAACGTAACTATGGTTACAATAACGGCAAAATCTTAAATTGTCACTGTCTCGAAGTTTACAGCACAAAAGTCGAATATGTACTAACTAACTCGAAGTTTCCCGTCGCCCTTTTATAGTATGGTGGAAGAGTAAAGAATGATCTAGAATATTCGAGAAATATCGTGAAAATTCCATAGTACATGATGGCATAAAAGTTATTAAGGGATAATTCGGGCGTTTTCGGAAACCTTCGAAAGTGATGAAAGAACTTGGAAAAATTAAGGTAAATTATTTAAATAAATTAACAAACTAAATTAAATGATCCTAACTCTCTAAAATTCTATAACCTAAACACATTTTTGAAAGTCTGTTACATTGCCCCCTTCCAAGTTTTGATCGTCTCGATCAAGTATCTTCACTGTCTTGATAACGGCTTAGCCTTTCTAGATGTACTACTTTCATCTTTGCCTGTGGACTCTTCTGTATACGGTACACCAGATCATTAAGCCGTGTCACCACTTTATATGGTCCCTCCCATGACTTCTGTAGTTTCGGTGAACGCCCCTTGGTTCTTCTTGGATTGTATAACCAAACTTTTTCACCGACGACAAATCCCTGATGGTTAGCTTTTAAGTCATAGCGGGATTTCATACGGTCACTTCCTTTTTGTAACTTGGTACGCACCTCTTCATGTATCCTCTGTAGCTGTTTACTTAGTTGACTTACATAGTCTTCTGCTGGTTCTTCATTGGTGGAAGGTCGTCCTGTAAGCAAGTCAACTGGAAGGCATATTTCCGCTCCGAAAATGATTTTAGCAGGTGTTTCGCCAGTAGTTTCGTGAATTGCGGAGCGGTATGCTAATAAAAACGGCTGTATACAATTATCCCAGTCACTTTGTTGGTCATTTACTTTAATTTTCAGGTAGTTATCAAGTGTTCTGTTAAACCGCTCTACCATACCATCGGACTGGGGATGAAGAGGTGTTGTTCTTGTTTTATGGATTCCCAGGAGATTACAAAGGTTCTTGAAAAGATCGGACTCAAAGTTTCTGCCTTGATCGGAATGTATTTCTCTAGGAACTCCATAGCGACAAATCCATTGTTGAAATAATACATCGGCAATAGTTATAGCTTCTTGATTTGGGATTGGGTAGACTTCTGGCCATTTACTGAAGTAATCCATCGCTACCAAGATATAGCGATTCCCTGATTTACTAACTGGAAATGGCCCTGCTATGTCTATGGCAATTCTTTCAAAAGGTGCCCCTACATTATATTGCTTCATCTTGCCATGGCTTCGTGTTTTGGGTCCCTTGCTGGAAGCGCAGTCCTTACACCTTCTGCACCAGTCTTTTACGTCTGCACGGCTTCCCAGCCAGTAGAACCTTTCTCGAACCTTTTCAAGAGTCTTCATAACTCCGAAATGGCCACCTCCTACACCATTATGCAAGGCTTGCAATACTTCAGGGATCCTTTTGGTTGGTAGGATTATCTGATGTTTATGGGTTTTGCCGTCAGAACTTTCCCAGACCCTTTGTAATAGGCCATCTTTAATAATCAAAGAGTCCCATATGGCCCAGTACCCTTTATGTCTTGGAGACTTGGAGGCTATTTTCTGATATGGTGGTCTTTCCAAATTTTCTGTCTTAAGTTTGATAATGTCTCCAAGATCGGGATCTTCTAGTTGTTCTTTGGCCAAGATCTTAGGATCCCATTCTTGAGAGCACTGGAGACGTGTTCTTCGGCAGTGAAATTCATCAGGATCTTCATGTTCTTCTCGTCTGCTGCAGTGTTTACAATCATCCGGGCAAGGTCGTCTTGATAAAGCGTCAGCATTCTTATGGTTCAGTCCTTTTCGATGTTCGATTTTAAAGTCGTATTCTTGAATACGTTGCAGCCATCGGGCTATCTGACCTTCAGGGTTCTTGAACTGAAGCAACCATTTAAGTGATGCATGATCCGTTCTTAGGTGGAATTTCTGGCCATACAGGTATTTATGAAAATGCTCCAAAGATTTGACAATAGCTAAAAGTTCTTTTCTAGTGACACAATAATTTCTTTCAGGTTTGGACAGAACTTTGCTAAAATAGGCTATAACTTTTTCTTGGCCATCTTGAATCTGTGACAAAATTTCACCAATAGCAGTGTTGCTTGCATCAGTGTCCACAATAAATGTTTGATTTGGTTGTGGATATGACAACACCGGGGATTGCACAGGGCTTTCTTTAGGTGTATAAAAGCTGCTTGACAATCTTCAGTCCATACGTAGCTGTTGTTGTTTTCCGTAAGATGATGTAATGGTCTTGCAATATCGGCAAACCCATGTATGAACCGTCTGTAATAGGTACACAATCCCAGAAAACTTCTATTTTCATGCTTGTTCTTTGGTACAGGCCAGTTCTGGATAGCTTCAGTCTTCTCTGGATCAGTTTTTACTCCTTCTTCTGTAATTATATGCCCCAGGTACTTGACTTCTTTCTGGAACAGGTGACATTTCTTTGGGCTAAGCTTCAGCTGGGCGGATCTAAGCTTTTGAAAAACCTCTTCAACATTTTTGAGGTGGTCATCAAATGTTTTTCCAAGAATTATTATGTCATCAAGGTATACTAAGCATGTTTTCCAAGTTAGTCCCCGTAGTGTTAACTCCATCAAACGTTCAAATGTAGCAGGGGCATTGCATAATCCAAAGGGCATAACATTAAATTGCCACAGTCCGGTCCCGGTCGAGAAAGCAGATTTTTCCTTATCTTCCGGATGAAGTTCTACTTGCCAATAACCACTTTTTAAGTCTAATGTGGAAAACCATTTTGACCCCGTTAGTGTGTCTAGGGTATCGTCAATTCTTGGTAGTGGAAAACTGTCCTTCTTCGTGACGTCATTCAGTCTTCGGAAATCAACACAAAATCTGGTGGAACCATCTTTCTTCTTAACTAGGACTACTGGAGATGACCATGGGCTCTGGGATGGTTCTATGATGCCTTGATTTTGCATGTTTTCGAGTAACTTTTCAACTTCTTCTTTCTTGGCTAAAGGAATTCTTCTGGGCGGTTGTTTTATCGGTGATGCGTCTCCAGTATTTATTCGATGTTGCACTACACTGGTTTTACCCAAATCTTTTTCGGATAAAGAGAAAACATCTTGATTTCTTCTTAATAGTTCTTCCAGCATAGATACCTGGACTGGGTCTAACAAGGATTTTGATGAAATCACCAGGTCTTGTAGAGCATCAGGTAGTTTACGTGTGGAGACCCCTGCAGGTGTGGTACAGGGATAGGTAACTATCATAGTAGCAGGTTGACAGGTACCGATTTTGTCACCCATTTTGACCTGTTGAGGGAAATCTTTCAGGTTCATCATTCTCACAAATACCATATTTCCTTTGGTTTGCGCCAAAGTTCTTGCTGGTAGAATTCCTTTAGCGTATAACGGACAATTTTCTACTGGTTCGACTAAAACGATTTCACCTTCTTCTGAGTCTTCGAACCTTGCTCGTATGATGCTTTCTGAGTTTGGAGGTAGAATGACATCTTCTGTAAGGATAACTTCTCGAATCGATGCTTCACTGCTTCGTGGTAATCTCATTACGATCTCTTCATTATTTGTTCGCAGTACCCGTTGTGGAAGATCAAGTACAAACTTCTTATTTTCCATAATGTCAAGGCCAAGGATAACTTCGTCCATAATGTCAGCAACAAACACGACGTGTATAAAGGATGTCGTTCCTAGGCTTATTCTGGCTTCATGTATGCCTTGAATTGGTATAACTTCTCCGTTCGCAGTTTCCAAGGTGTAATTCTTCTCAGGGCGGAATATTTGACAATGAGCTACGATATTCGGCTTCACGATGGTATGTGTGGAACCAGTGTCTAGTACCATTTCGCAGTCCCGACCGCACACATTTCCAGGTACTACCAAGCTGGAGCCATTGTTCTGCAGCCGGGATACTCTAATAGTTGTTGCTGATGGGGCTTGGTAGCACCTAGCCAGCTTTCGCCCCTTGAAGCTGGCTACTGGGAGTTTTCCGAATTACTTGCAGGGGCATTAGATCTGGTACAATTTCTTTGAACATGCCCCTCTTCACCACATTTCCAGCACTGGATTTTATTTCTTCGGCGGAAAGTCATACTTTTGTTGTCACCATCTACTTGTTTTTGGCGTAGGATTTCTTGCAACTCTTGTATCACTCTGGTCAAATTATTATTTGGATTGCTGTCTTCTGGTACATAGTTTGTTCTTCGAAGTCTTGCCTGAGTTCTGGATGTCTGCTTAGCCGTTTCAAACTGAAGGGCGTAGGCAAGGGCTTCTGAAATTTTCTTTAGTCTGGCCATTCTTAATGCTTGGTTCATATTTGGATCGCGCAGCCCTTCAATGAAACTGCTTACCGCCAATTCTTGCTTAATTTCTTCCGGGTACGATGGATATGTTAAATTAACTAGACGTACTATATCTGCTTCGTACTCTTGAAGACTTTCATTGTATTTCTGTTTTCGCCCTTGGAGCTGCGCCTTATAAACTTCTTGCAGATGGGTTTCGCCATACCTCATTTCTAAGAACATGACAATCGATTCATAGTCGGACTGCTTTTCTTCGGGGATGTTTCTTAACACCTCCATGGCTTCTCCTCGAAGAGCAAGTACTAGAGCTCGGGCCTTCTCTGAGGAACTCCACTTATTACCATCAGCAGCAGCTTCAAATTGTCGAAGATAGGTAACCCATGGTACCTTGCCATCAAAAGTAGGAGGTTTCATTACAGTTGCTGAGGTACCGCTTTCTGAAACTCCGCCTGTGCTAACTATCTTATGAATTTGTCGCTGTAAATGTTGTACTTCTTGTTGTATTTGGCCTTGAATTTGACTCTGAAGTAACTGTACTGTTTGCTGCATTTGTTCTTCCACTTCTTCTTTAACATCTTCTTTGGTAAGTTTTAAATCAAGCAACATTTGTTTTCTCATCTCATCTTGGCTATGATAAAATTCTCCTTTTAGATTTTCTCTGATTTTTACCATCTTCTCTTTTAGTTCTTGTTTCATCTCCGCTTGGCTCCGTTTAAGGTCTTTTGGATTTTCTCTATTTGTTGTCTGGTCTCTTCTTGACTAGTTCGGATTTCCTTCTTCATTTCTTCTTGACTTCTCTTCATTTCTTTTTTATGGCATCTTGCATTTCTTTCTTGATGTCTTCTTTCAGGTCTTCTTGACTGGTCTTCATTTCTTTTAAGTCTTCTTTCAGGTTTTCTTGGCTGGTCTTCATTTCTTTTAAGTCTTCTTTCAGGTTTTCTTGGCTGGTCTTCATTTCTTTTAAGTCTTCTTTCAGGTCTTGTTTTAGGGATTCTTGGCTCGTCTTCATTTCTTCCATCATTTTTCTAATTAGCGTACTTATCTCCTCCATACTTGCTGTGTATTGTCTTGTCTCAACTGGCATTCACTCTTCTTACCACTTGGGCTTCCTTGAGTAACCTCGTTCCACTTCCGACACCAAATGTTCCAAAACACCTCGTATAAAAACACGTGCCTTCGTTTTTATACCTTTATTAACAATGTAACGTAACTATGGTTACAATAACGGCAAAATCTTAAATTGTCACTGTCTCGAAGTTTACAGCACAAAAGTCGAATATGTACTAACTAACTCGAAGTTTCCCGTCGCCCTTTTATAGTATGGTGGAAGAGTAAAGAATGATCTAGAATATTCGAGAAATATCGTGAAAATTCCATAGTACATGATGGCATAAAAGTTATTAAGGGATAATTCGGGCGTTTTCGGAAACCTTCGAAAGTGATGAAAGAACTTGGAAAAATTAAGGTAAATTATTTAAATAAATTAACAAACTAAATTAAATGATCCTAACTCTCTAAAATTCTATAACCTAAACACATTTTTGAAAGTCTGTTACACTATTAATTTTAAAAGAATATTTTTCACTTTAGATTTACTAATTAATAATTATACTTTACATTTTATTTACTTATTTCTTTTGTTTTATAATTTGATTCATTATATTTTTAAATAAATAACAACAGTATTATAATAACTTTTTATTATAAAGATAACAACAAATATGGCTTACATTGTGTTCCAGGATAGGTGTTACAAGAGGACAAATTCACCAAAAATTTTGGATTTTTTAATCGTCCTTTTGGGAAAACTGGTCGCATGGTCCAAAACTAATAAATACAAAATTTTATTTCAATTGGTAATATACAGGGCGAGTTATAACTAAAAATATGAAAAATGACCAAGAGTAAAATTTCTTTATTTTTAAAAATAGGACAAATTGTATAGGTAAATGTTGTAGAGAACTAAATTTTATGTCAAAATTTAAAGTTAAACTCGTTAAGTAAAAAAAATATTTTTGTTAATTTTTTAACTCGCCCTGTATAATACCAATTGAAGTAAAGTTTTGTATTTATTAGTTTTGGATCATGCGACCAGTTTGCCCAAAATTTCGTTTTAAAATTCAAAAATGTTTGTTCCATTTGTCCTCTTATAACACCTATCCTGGGACACACTGTATATAAGATCAATAAAAACAAATACATTATTACACAACCTAAAATACCTAATTACAACATTCCACACACAAACATAACCTGGTACATTTTAAATTTTTTAAAAAACATTTACAATTTGTGCCACACATCTTACATTTACATTTTAATAGTGTATCAGATGATATTTTATTTATTTTTTAAAGTGGTCCATAGTGGTGTCCATTTAGTATTCTCTAAAATCCATCCCCATTCAGATGGACATGGAAGTTCAACCACTGGTTGGCAGAGATTACCCCAAACAAATCCTGCTTGATAGATGCATCGATTAATGTGAAGTGCTAAAGCATTTTTTTAGGCAAAAAGTTGCATTCAACAAATATCAATGTTGCTACTATCAGAATGTTTATCGTAAATGGTTATAACAAATTTTGAGATCACACTTAATTGCTGAGATGAAGGTTTTTTGAATGCTGCATTAAATCAATGAAAGTAGCTGTAACTTCCGAAAAGATTCCCAAGCTTCCCAACACTTTTTTTCCTTTTCCATAAAAGGAGGACGTGGTATCGCAACCGGTTAGTGAATGAAAAAAGGAAGGGCTAGACTTTTTTCATTGATTTTTTTAGCAATTTCGATACACGAAATATGTCTTACATTTTTACCAGTACCAAACTCAATCCACACGTCTTGATTTTGATTTTTGTACTGGTAAAAAATTGCTAAAACCAACACATCGGTATCGACAGATTTGATTAATATTTTTTTTAAATCGTCTTTTATGCAATTGTACGCATGAACGAAAATTCGTGTGCCCGCCTCCTCATTATAATACTGTATTTATATTGTTACGGACATTAAAAATAAGTGTTAGTTTATAGAATTGTATAAAGTTAGGACCTTTTAATTTAGTTTGTTAATTTATTTAAATAATTTACCTTAATTTTTCCAAGTTCTTTCATCACTTTCGAAGGTTTCCGAAAACGCCCGAATTATCCATTAATAACTTTTATGCCATCATGTACTATGGAATTTTCACGATATTTCTCGAATATTCTAGATCATTCTTTACTCTTCCACCATACTATAAAAGGGCGACGGGAAACCTCGGATCAGTCAGTATAAATTCGACTTTTGTGTTGTAAACTTCGAGACATTGACAAGAGTAGATTTTGTCGTTGTTGTAACCATAGTTACGTTCCATTGTTAATAAAGGTATAAAAACGAAGACACGTGTTTTTATACGAGGTGTTTTGGAACATTTGGTGTCGGAAGCGGAACGAAGTAACCCGAAGAAAGTGAAGTGGATCGAGATTACCCGAGGAAGCCGAAGTGGTTACGAAGATTGAATGCGAGTAGAGACCAGAAAGCAAACTGAAGCGATGGAGGAAATATGTGCACTAATTAAGCTAATGATAAAAAAACAAGAAGATCTTAAAAACGAAATGAAGACCAGTTTAGAAGAAATGAAGTCCAGTCTAGAAGAAATAAAGCTTGAAATTCGAACTAGTCAAGAAGAAATTAAACAAGAATTAAAAGAGATGATGGTGAAGATCAGAGAAAATCTAAAAGAAGAATTTTATCACAGCCAAGATGAAATGATGTTGCTTGAGTTAACACTCGCCAAAGAAGATGTTAAAGAAGAATTGGAAGAACAAATACAGCAGACTGTACAATTGGTTCAAAGTCAAGTGCAACAAGTCCAAGATCAAGTTCAACAAGTTCAAGGGCAAATGCAACAGGACGTACAACAATTACAGCTGCAAATTAAAAATATTGCCAGTACAGGTGTAGTCTCAGGATGTGGTACTCCAGCAACTTATATGAAACCACCAACTTTTGACGGAAAGGTACCGTGGGTTACGTACCTTAGACAATTTGAAGCAGCTGCAAACGGCAACAACTGGAGCCCAACAGAAAGAGCACGAGCTCTTGTACTTGCTCTTCGAGGAAAAGCCATGGAGGTGTTAAGAAACATTCCCGAAGAAAAGTTATCCGATTATGAATCGATTATCATGTTTCTGGAGATGAGGTACGGCGAAACCCATCTACAAGAAGTCTATAAGGCGCAGCTCCATGGACGAAGACAGAAATACAACGAAAGTCTCCAGGAGTATGAAGCAGATATTGTACATCTAATTAACCTGTCATATCCAGCCTACCCGGAAAAAATAAAACAAGAACTAGCTGTTGGCAGTTTTATTGAAGGTCTACGTGATCCAGATATGAGTCAAGCATTAAGAATGGCCAAGCTTAAGAAAATTTCTGAAGCTCTTGCTTACGCACTTATGTTTGAAACAGCAAAGCGGACATCCAGAACTCAGGCAAGACTTGGAAGAACAAATTATCCACCAAAAGATGGCAATCCAAATAATAATTTGACCAGAGTGATACAGGAGTTGCAAGAAATCATACGTAATCAACAAACTGAAAAAGACAACAGAATTACATTTAGAAGAAGAAATATCATTCGTTGTTGGAAGTGTGGTAAAGAGGGGCATATACAGAGAAATTGCTCCAGTTTTCAGGCCTCTTCCAGTAGTGCAGAAGACTCCCAGTTCAAGGGGCGAGACCTGGCTAAGTGTTACCAAGAACCATCAACAACAACAATTAGGGTATCCCGGTTACAGAACAATGGCTCCAGCTTGGTAGTATCTGGAAATGTATGCGGTCGAGAATGTGAGATGGTACTAGATACTGGATCTACACATACCATCGTGAGACCAAACATCATATCCCACTGCAAAATATTCCGACCTGAGAAGAATTATATTTTGGAAACTGCCAATGGTGAAGTCATACCAGTTCAAGGCATACACGAAGCTAGAATTACTCTAGGAACAACAACATTTACACACGTTGTGTTTGTAGCCGATATAATGGACGAAGTTATTCTCGGCCTTGACATTATGAAAAATCAGAAGTTTGTACTAGACCTTCCACAACGGGTACTGAGAACTAACAATGAGAAAATTGTGATGAAATTTCCAAAAAGTAATGAAACAACAATTCGAGAAGTGGTACTTGCAGAAGATGTCACATTACCGCCAAGTTCAGAGAGCATTATTCAAGCAAGGTTTAAAGACTCAGAAGAAGGTGAAGACGTTTCGTTATACAATACGAGAAGAATCAAGGGGGTTCACCGAAACTACAGAAGTCATGTAAAGTGGTGACACGGCATAATGAAAGAAGTACATCTAAAAATGCTAAGCCGCTATTAAGACCGTGAAGATACTTGATCGAGACGATCAAAACTTGGGAGGGGGCAATGTTACGGACATTAAAAATAAGTGTTAGTTTATAGAATTGTATAAAGTTAGGACCTTTTAATTTAGTTTGTTAATTTATTTAAATAATTTACCTTAATTTTTCCAAGTTCTTTCATCACTTTCGAAGGTTTCCGAAAACGCCCGAATTATCCATTAATAACTTTTATGCCATCATGTACTATGGAATTTTCACGATATTTCTCGAATATTCGAGATCATTCTTTACTCTTCCACCATACTATAAAAGGGCGACGGGAAACCTCGGATCAGTCAGTATAAATTCGACTTTTGTGTTGTAAACTTCGAGACATTGACAAGAGTAGATTTTGTCGTTGTTGTAACCATAGTTACGTTCCATTGTTAATAAAGGTATAAAAACGAAGACACGTGTTTTTATACGAGGTGTTTTGGAACAATATATCTAAGTATATATTTTTCACTTAAAATAAAAACCAAATAATTTTAAAAATGCGTACTTATTCCCATATAACATTTTTTGCCGGCGTTGTACATTTAATTTACTGGCATTGCCAACACTCTTTAATGGCAAAGCATTGGCAAAAAGGTATCAAAAAGACGCGAAAGTGGGCAATTGGCCGTTATTAGGCCACGTGTTGCAGATAAAGTGATGGCATCCGTCATTAATACGTTATTGGCAAAAAAATGCGTTTAAGATGATGGCATCCATCATTAATAAGTTATTGGCAAAAAGATAACAAAAGACACGAAAGTGGGCAAATGCAGATACTCCCAAGCAGCAAGCTGATGTCTTATTGACGAAAATTGTCGCATATACTTTTTTAAAAGCTAAAATGATGCGATATTTTATTTGAAAATTAAAATAGGAAAAAACTCCTTACTGCATACAATTTCCTTGCAATGCAAAGTACCATCTCTCGGAACATTGTCCAATTTGGAGATGCAGATTTTTACATTGGCCGAAAATATTTCTTTCAAAGCTAAGTGAGATCACCTACCGCAGACCGCTCTCGAATTATTTTTGTCTAATGGGTACGGTTTAGACGATAAAAAGCGAAGATATTATAAAACTATTACATATATATATAATATTTTTTATTAACACGTCTTTAAAACTTTTAATAAAGTTTTAAACAAAATGTTTACAGCTCCTAACAGTCTACTTGAGTATCTTGCCTTCTCGACTAGCCATCACCAATTAATCACACAACACTTATTAGGTAATGAATACATTTAATTATGACTTTTAAAAACTCTTTTCTTTAAAAAAGAAACTAAAAAGCTAGAAAACCACGTAGAAAACAAATGCACAAAGCGGTCACCTTCGGTCGAAATTAACGTAGCTAATTTTACCATCATTTTATTTTTATTCGCTCCAAAATACATAATAAACATTTTGTTTGACCTAATTTTTATTTGCATGATTTTTAACAATAAAATGTTATGAAAATGCCATTTCCTTTAAATTATGTAAAATAATGTTGTTTAGCTGCCATTATAAATAAAACAGATCAAAAATTGCTTTAATGTTAGTTAAATACCAATGTTAATAATATGGTTTAAAAAGTATGAATATGCGTTGAAGGTTTGCCTTTAAAAATCCAATATTTATTTGCCTGCAACAAAAACACGTGCTTTATTTAATCAGGATTGGTATGCCGCCATTTTTGTATGCTTGCCGGCAATTCGCCTGATCGTAAAATTTATTGGCAATTAAGTGTTTTTTAGGGTTGACTTTTTAATGAGTATAAGATGTTGGCATAATATTGCCACCAATTGCCAACGCTTTACCATCAATGCCAATATGAAAAATGTACATTGCCGGCAAATAGTGTTTGCTGGGATGTATGTACCTATGTAAAGAAACCTACAACAACTTCTATTTTAGTAGTATATAGGGTTATATTATTTTTTACGTAATTTAACAAAATCATTTACCAATCGTTATAACAATTTTGCACGAAAAAAACAATAATTGCCATACATACCTGTTTATTCTAATACAAATAAAGAGACAACAAAAACATGCATGGATTGGTAATATCTAAAGATATACACCATTTGATAGAAAAAGTTCTTGCCCTTGTTTTTTATGTCATGTAATTTTTTCGTTAAGTGAGCGGTTTGGAAGATATATAATAAAAATAATAAAATGAATACTCCCCTCCAACGTTTTTTTGTTGTAGAGTCTTATCAAAAAGACAAAAATGTACACGGAAAAAATCGAAAGGCGTTGTGTGCTATAAGAGTGTAGGAGTGAAGCGCAAAAATTGTGTTTAATATGTTTATTATTGACGTTCTAAGTATAATTTTTGTCATTATTGTTTTGTTATGAAAATCAACGAGTCCTAAAGTGTTGTAAGTAAATGATAGTAGCTAACAACAGTAACCAAATATGAATCTTGACTACATTATAGTAGTATTGAAAATGTGCTAAGTAAGTTCTGCTACAAAAGTATTAAAAAGTAATTAAGTTTAATATTAAATACTGCACATTATTTGCTACAAAAACGGAGCGAGTTTTACTGTTACGTGTACCTGGCGCCTATAGTGCTACACATTGTTACTGTATAGATTACAATTGCATGAATATTTACCAGATGTTTTGTCCGTGTAATATTTATTATTATTAGTATGCAGAATTAGAAATAATTATAAATTAGTAAAACTAAAGTTAAAAACATTATTAAAAAAATTAAAAGTATAAGATTAAAAAAATTATATTTTTAGGTACTATACTGGTGTAGTGCTACTTTTGTACGCCACTGGTAGCTTTATTTTAAAAGATAATAATATAATGTTATATACCATTCGATAGGGAAAACTTTGGCCTTTATTTTTTGTATCCTATATTTTTTTATTTGGTGGATGGTTTGGAAGATATATCGTAAAAAGTACCGTGTGGATGCTCCCTCCAACATTTTTTTTGTTGTAGATTTTTAATAAATCAACAAAAATACAATTTTTATTATAACTAATTTTATGCTCTATCTAACGACACTAAAATCAGTTTTTTATCATTTACCGTTTAGAAGATATTAGAAAAAACTATATCAATACCTTAATCAACTTTGAGGGGGGTGGGGGTTGCCAGCAGGACTTTTTGAGGTGGGTCTGTTTAAAAATCTACTAATGTTAACATGCTTTATTTACTGTATAAAGCATTTGCTTCTACTCAAAAACCGAAGTATCGGGCCTTTATTGAACAATAAGTCACTAAGCTATAAGTAACTTTAAAATACACGATTTAAAATTAAAAAAATATGACTTGCTATGTGTAACCTGAAGGGATGGCAGGTAAATGAGCCAACGAAGTATCTTCATTTTTGAAGCATTACCTTGATCAAGGCGAGTTTCAGAAGTATAAAAAAATTCATATTATTTGTGATAATTATTGTAGACAAAACAAAAACACCACTATATAATCCGGTTTTTAATAAATTTGATTGAACAAAGACGATTTGAACAGATAGATGTATATTTTCCAGTGAGACGACATTCCTTTATGCCCTATTGTGACAAAAAATTCAATAGCCATACACAAGAAAAAATGCCTAGGGGACATGTCCATCAATCAAAAATGACAGTTACGCCAAGCTAAAAAACTAAATTGATTTTTTATGTGTCGTAATATTTAAAATGTCATTAACAATATAATGTAAAAAAATTGAAAACCTAATACATTTTTAAAATAAGTTACACAGTTTGCTGTGTCTCCTGTATATGTTTAAAAATGTCCCCTTTCTGTAGTTAGTGATTCATTTTTTTAAACATTATTGGGTAAGTAGTAGTCAAGTCAACAAGTTTAAAGAGGTCAAATATATATATATTTACAAAAACAAAAACACCATCCTTCTATCAATGGTGGCATATTTTTTACCATTCCAGATATACTTAATAATATTTAAGGAATTTTGATTTTTGTTTTTTTGGTAAACTTTAAAAAACTTATAATGTAATAAATAATTTTTAAAAAATAATAAGGAAGTTTATAAACAGGAAAGAAAGTATTTTAAAAGATCATTATATACCCTGCTCAAAAATCTTGTATCAGCCTTTGAGTTTATGGCGTTGTTTTTCTGCTGTATTTCTATCATTTCATAGAATTCTCTTTTCTTTGAATGGTTTTCTGTCTTTAAGATTTTTACTTCATTAAAATTAAAAGTATGATTGGTTTCAGCGCATGGTTTGTTAGCGCTGTTTTGTTTTTTTTTTGTCATATTTGTGTCGGTTAATTCGATTTTTGATGTATTGACTTGTTTGCCCAATATAAACAGCATTACAATCGTTACAAGGTATTTCGTATACGACATTGCTTCTTTTTCTTTTGGAATTTGTGATTTTAATTTTTAATAATTTGAGTTGAGAAGGTTATGTGCTTTATGACAAATTGAAATGTCTTCATTTTTAAAATATTTTTAGATTTTGATACGACATTGCTTCTTTTTTTCTTTTGGAATTTGTGATTTTAATTTTTAATAATTTGAGTTGAGAAGGTTATGTGCTTTATGACAAATTGAAATGTCTTCATTTTTTAAAATATTTTTTAGATTTTGTGACAGTCTTGGTATATAAGGTAGTGTTAGATATTGGGTTGATTTTTGTTGTTTGATTTTTTGGTTACTGTCTTTGTTATAAAATCTGTTAATTCATTTTTGAAAATTGAGTTAAATAAATTTATTGGTAACCATTTTTTACAAGTGCGTTTTTTGCTTTTTTATTGTTGTTTCTCGAAATTCGGCATCAGTTAGTTCTATCGCACGGTCAGCAAGCCCCATAATTACAGATCTTTTTTGTGACATTGGGTGAATAGAGTCATAATGTAGGTATCTAGATGAACATGTTGCCTTTGTATACCATTCTGTTCTTATTTTATGGTTTTTATTATGTTAGGTCATATCTAAAAAATTATATTATTTAATAAAAATAAATATTTTAAAATAATTTTTATCTAACATTAATATTATGCAATAAATGTCAGATATAAACCGACTTTTACTTTACTTTAAACTCAACTTAATAAAACACCAAATACCGCATGCGACATTAGCACCGGTACAAACGGTAATAGAACAAGTATCCGTAAAACTGGCAAACGGAACAGTTATTAGCGGTTGCTATGCCAAACCTAACCTAAGATTTAATGACCAAGACTTAACGAACATTTTTAACCAAAGCACAAAAGTCCTCGTACTAGGAGACTTAAATGCGAGACATACTCTGTGGCATAATCGAAGGTGTAACAGAAATGGTAACATTGTCCACGATTATGCCATAGACAACAGCATACAAATAATGACAACAAACAAACCGACGCACTACCCACTAAACGGAATGACACCAACATACATAGACATCGGACTAAACAAAAATATACTTAACCTACCAGACTTACAAGTGATCGACGAACTGTCTTCCGACCACCTTCCCCTTCTACTGAGTTGGGGGGACAGGGGGCCGCAGACAGCAAGCCGGAAACTTGGAGTTACGTAAATGCGGACTGGAGAAAATACAGAACACTTATGAATAATAAAACAAAAATAAACAACAACATAAACTCACCTGAAGAGATAGAACAACAGGTAAAACTTTTAACTGAAAATATCCAGTCCGCACGAAACGTAATTGCCAAGAAACACAAAGCGAAAGACATAGAAGACAAAATACCAGATGACATTGCCAACTTAATCAAATTTAAAAAGAATTTGAGAAAGAGATGGCAACGTCATAGACAAAGACAGGACGGACGCAGACTACAAGAAATACAAAATATAATAAGACAAAAACTAAATGAATACAAAAACAAAGCCTGGACGAAAGTCCTACAGAAATTGTCAACCCACAACAATTCTTTATGGCGACTTACCAGAAGACTAAAAAACAAATATAACAAAATACCGACGTTAAGTAGTGGAGAACCACAAACGGACGGACAGAAAGCGGAAATACTAGCGAACTACTTAGAAAAAATATGCAATACAGAACCTAACAAAACACAAGAACAAGACGACATAACCACCTTGGTTAACTCCGTCGTCTCACAAATCTATCCCATCCCCCTCAACCCTTCCTAAAATTTTCATCAGACCGAAAGAACTAATAAAAATCATAGCTGCTTTACCAAACAACAAAGCACCCGGTCCTGATGAAATCCCGAATATCCTACTAAAAAACTTACCCACAAAAACCGTCGTGCAGTATACGTATATAATAAATGCAATAATTTTTTTCAACATTTTCCAGACATGTGGAAAGAAGCCATAATTATCCCCATATTAAAACCGGGAAAAAACCCAAACTTGCCTGAATCCTACAGACCGATAGCATTAACAAATAGCATGTCCAAAACAACAGAAAAGGCAATATTATCCAAGCACAAACATGTCTTTGAGGGAAACTATCCATCGGAGCAGTTTGGATTCAGAGACATGCATAACACCACACTGCTGATATTTAGAGTCATCCAAGAAGCTTTGAACAAAATAAATGAAAAACAAAGCACCGTGTTACTAGTCCTCGATATAAAGAGGGCTTTTGACACGGTGTGGCATAATGGCCTTATTTATAAATTGGTGAAAATACACCAAATACCAATGTATTTTGTCAAGCTGATACACTCATACATAAGCGGTCGTAGGTTTCAGGTGAGAGTGGAAAACTCACTATCGAATAAAAGGCACATACATGCTGGTGTAACACAAGGTACAGTTTTGTCACCAAAACTGTACAACCTGTATACTGCCGACATTCCAAAATACCCATCAACCAAGGTGGCACTCTTTGCCGACGACGCGCTATTATATGCGCACTCATTTGCGGCTAACGTAGCCAAACAACATATACAAAACCATCTCCACTACTTAAAACCATGGTATGATAAATGGAAAATCTCAGTGAATGAAAGTAAGAGTGAATGCGTAGTTTTAACAAAAAAATTCACTAACCATAAGATTAACGTTCCAATAAAATATAATAATAGCTATATAAAACCACAAAAAACATTAAAATATCTAGGTGTCGTGTTGGATGAACGACTTTCGTTCAAACAACACATAACCCAAACATTAAAAAAGGCCTACGGAGCTATGCAAAGTTTATATTCAATTTTATCGCCTCGATCGGCACTATCTCCACAAAATAAAAGGGTAATCTACAAGCAAATAATAAGACCGGTGATTACATATGCAGCACCAATATGGAGCTGTATATCTGACACACAGATGATACGATTACAGAGGTATCAGAACAAAATTCTAAGATGTATTACATCAGGTAATAGATACTCTAGAATAACCGAACTGCACAACATGGCGCAAATTGAATATATAAATGAATATATATACAACCAAGCAAATAAGTTTTATAAATATCAAGCTCCGACTTCGGAACTTACTAGAGATCTATTACACATAAGACACGATGACGGTATAACACATAAGCCTCTGTACCATAGATTACCCTTTTATTTTAATGAAGATGACTAAAAAAAAAAGAATGAATGAATTAATAATAAGAATGAAAGAACAAACGGAAAATAATGTAAACAAAGTACGAAAGTTGAATGAATGAAATACCATGGGACCAGACAAACCAGACTGACAAACATGGTCTCCTCGCGCGCTGCTTCAGTACCTGAAGCTACATTGTACCTGTACAATAACTTAAGTAGGTTTTTTTATTTAACTTTTTCCTACAAAAATTTAACTAAGCTAACAAAAACAGCTCAATTAAAACAAAAGACACACAAGCATCTCAGCATGCATAACATAATAGCAATGACGTTTTCATGGTCACTCCGAAACTCGTCCCACAAACGAAAAATTGAAAGTCACACAATACCAGAAAGGAGCAGAACAACACGCTTCGGCCTCCTGGCTTGCGCGTTTGCAGGGTCCTGAATAAGGATAAACTGTAAAATAGAAACTGTATATACAATGTATTATATGTGTGATGTAAATATTGTAAAAAGTAATTAATAAAGCACTTTAAGTAAGTAAGTAAGACTTTTACGTAGAGAAATCAAAAGGCCACATGTTACATGCCTTCTGTTTTAACGTAAATATTTAATAGGATAAAGACTTATTTAATAAGGATATAGTACCTAGTTATGGAACTCGAGAGATATCGACTCGTAATCGAGTTTCAAACAAGTTAAGAATCACCATTCGGCAGTTGCGTAGCGTGCTATACAGATTTATAAAAAATTTGACTGTTTATTTGTAAAAATTTACACCCAACAAGTTAAAATATTGGTTGAATTATAAAACTGCTTAACTTTTATAAAAATGATTTATCGTTAGAAATCGTAGATGAATATAAATTGTTTTGCAGCTTCCCGACCAAAGTTAAAAATGGAAATAAACTAGAAACAGAAGAAATATTACCATTTTTAAAGCTTTTTTACAGTTTGAAAGTTTTCTTGCATGCAAGTTTTTCTTGCTGCAACTTTTCGATTTGCTTATGCACGTGCATTCTTCTCTTTTTAAAATTTGCAGCAATGTACGCGTACGCAGATCGAAAAATTGCAGCAAAAAAATTGCATGCAAGAAAACTTTCAAACTGTACAAACAGCTTAATAAAAAACCATTTGGAAAGCGTCTACCCAAATCTAATAAAATTATATAATTTTTTTTATACCATTGCAACTAATAGCGCCGGCGCTCAAAGGTCATTTAGTCGTTTACGCAAAATAAAGTCATATCACAGGATCACTATGGGCGCACAGAGGCTAAACGACTTAGCCCTAATAAGCATCCAGGCAGATTATGCTCTTGATGTTGACTTTGACACAGTTTTAGATAAAATGAGAAGTGTCAAGACTTGTTTATTTATATTTTAAAATAAAAAAAAAAATAAAATTATGTAGTTTTTATTTATAGCGTGGTATGATAACATTGATATCAAATGAGTTTTAAATAATTTACATTTTTATTTGTACATTACTCATTTTAATGTACTTGTCTTGGTGCCAGCAAAAAATATTTATTAGTATACTGCTTTATGAAAAGTTTGGCCGCCCCAATAATAGTTTACCCACTCCGCCCTTTGACCCACGCTACACCACTGCCATTCGGTATCGACTCGATACGATCAAGGAGCATGGAGAAGGGGAGAGAAACATTTGATTTACCCCCACCAATTAAGAAATGGCACACACCTGCGACTGGTGATTGTGTTCAGCGACCAAAAGAGCTCGTCAAAGTTTTATTTTATTCTTGCTTAACGTTGGTAAAAAGGACGTGCTTGGTTAAAAGTATGGATTTATTTAGAATTTTTTGTTTCAGTACGCACTTTTTACGTAACATTTTTGTGTCTGAATCAATACTATCAGCCAAATATCTTGCGAACTTTCACCGGTTTGATGGTTAACTTAACACAGCGGGATTACTCGTCATGAGCATGGGTGGTTGTTTTTCCGGCTTGCTATTGGCTGTTATAAATGTCAAAACTCTTGACTTTCACATATTCAATATGGCTGATGTTTTGTGATTCTTGTGGCTGTATATTTGTTTTGTGTTTTATTCGGTTTGATTTTACGTGTGCATGACCTGTGTTATAGATATAAATTATTGAAACAAAATTTGTGGAAATTTATGGGTTTTTTAATAAATAATTTTTTAAATTATTTACGTTGATACGTTGTTTTTTTTTTGAATAAAAACAAATTAACACTTTATCTAGGATTTATTTATGTAACAAAACATTATATACATTAATATTTTATATACATCCGTAAAATATATTTAATGAATATCTTGTTGGAGGTAAAAGCACAATGAACCAATAGAGGATTTCTGTGTGCGTCACTCTCTATTTAAAAATTTGCTTGAACTGTAAAAGTCAGACAAATGATCAGTTTAAAAAGTATTAATAGTGATAAAAATTATACTAAAGCGAAAAAATAAAAAGGCCTAAAGCCTAAACACTTAAAAAACTTAATAACTGACCCAGTTAAGGTACAAACCAAGATATAGAGTGTGTCTACTTAAGTTCGTACCATAAGGCAAACTTTTTATTAATTTTACGAAAAAATTTAACCATTCGATATTAATTGTTTTCAGTGGTAGGTATATGAAATATCTTAAAAATATAAATTTATGTTAAGAGGAAGGTACACTTATTTTTGTCAATATTGAAAATTTGTGGAAAAAAATAACGAGCATTTTTGAGCTTCTATTACAAAAGTATTTTATTTCAAAATAAGTATCCAGTAATGTGGAAACTTAAATTTTCATTGTTAATGAAAACCTACAATCTTATCTGCTTCCTTATACCTAAAAAACAAGTATGTAGATATCGAATAAAATGGACCAAGCACAGTGGCCTATGGAAACTGAAATCCTACTACGCTTTTCTTAGTATAAGTAGGTAATATTAACTTATAGACTATAATACCTTTCAACTAAAAAGGATCAACATGAATCTAAAATTTATTTGGTTGGTAAGTTTGAGCATGCTATTTTCATATATTTCTTAAAATTATACACTTCTTTTACATTTAGTACCATTTTTTATGCTAAATAAGTAATCTCGCAATAAAAGTTTAGTTTTCAAGAAATAATTCTTTATTTTCAGTTCTCATTTCCCTAAAATTTATACCTATACATTTTTCCACATTAACCTATTCCAATCTAAGAAAAAAATAGTCTTCTACCAAATAGATTTTAATACACCATTAGCACTAAATTACCAATATTTAGTCATTAAAATATTAATAAATTTCAGTATAAACCTCATTTTACACTTTTTATTAATGTTTTATGTATATTTACTCAATAAATCAATGTTTTTGAATATACCGCCGATTTTGACATTGGGAGTGCGTATGCGCATGCCCTGCCATCCCGCAGACCCTTTCTTCAAATTGTGCCACTTTTCGAAACGGCGATTGATCCTCTATCCTTGTCTATTCTCTTTGGATACGATACGTCTCGAAACAGCGGTTAAGAATCCGCCTGCAGGTGTCGCATGTCGTTTTTAAATGAAATTAAACCTATTATTTCTTGAAATTAATAGATGGCAGGGCAAACCGAATGGTGCAGGCAGCAGCGCCACGTGTGGTTTCTACGTCCAATTACGAGAATTTATCTAGGTGGTGATTCCCCGAATGATAAATCTGTGTGTTGCACACAGTGGTGTGTTGTTACCAGTGGACTAATAGAGTATTAGTATTATTTGTGTTTAGCTTTACGTGTTTCTTATTTCTTTCTATATCCTTTATTTTTATTAAGAAAATTATAACTTGCAAGATATTTGTTTATTTATTGTATATTTTTAGCTATTTTATCAGTACCCTCTCGCAAAACCTTAAAACTGATATAAATTTAATATTTAATAGGGGCCCGAAAATCTGATGGAAAACAGGCCCGTAGCTACCCACCATCGTAAGTAGTCAATGATAATAACTAAATGTCTTTTCTTTATAACAATTTTCGATATTAGCAAAAATACAGAGTACTACTACTCCTAAGTAAAAATTACATTTTTGGCGAGACCTCGTAGATGACTGATACAATTTAATATCTGATGGTTGCTTTTAGGTTTTGGATCATGCAGAATTTTTATAGAGAATAACTTTTTTCGTAAAATGAATAATTAAGATACAGTGTATAAAAAGAATTTATTTTTTTTTATCAATATTAAGTACCCAATTTTGTTTTAATTTGGCGATGTTTAAGAGCTAATCGAACCCAAACCTGATTAAATTAATTAACCTTGGTGATGTCTGGACCGATAATTTAACGAACATTTTTAACAAAAAATGTACGTCACTGAGTTTCTGCATTTTTAGATTAAGTAAGTTAGAAAACATTTTTTCGTCCCAGTAATGTATTCATATCTACAGGGTGTCCCGTAATTAATTGGACAAAGGTTAATGTAAGATACCTAACATGAAAATAATGCGTTTGAGCTCAATATCGCTTAGCAAAATGTTATTGGTTTTCGTTTTACAGGTAACTAATTTTGTAAAATATCTCAAAATCCACAGGACAGATTAAAGTCAAATTTGGTGTACTCTTATTATTTGGGATGACGAACACGAATATAATATCTATTTTGCCATTACCACTAGATGGCGCCACATACAATAACATAAATTGATTAAAATGGTCATAACTTTTTGACCTCCATGTATGCACATTTGCGAGTGGAAATAATAAAACAGCATTTAATTTTGGTCAAAAAAGGTATACTTCTTTGATCTTCAAAAAGTAGACCGTTTTCAAAATAAACGACTTTTTTATTAAATAACCGTCAGGAATTGTCGCAAAAGATTGTGGGGGAGTCAATATTATCAGGGCCCAAGAAGAATCATTATTTGGAGTCAGGCAAAATTTAAATAAAAGAAGAAAACAATGTGTCCTAGTGGATGGTGAACATTTTGAACATTTATAATAATCAATAGCCTTTTCTAACATTATCGTTATTAATTAAATTTTACAGTGTTCATGCGTAATCTAATAAAAAAGTCGTTTATTTCAAAAACGGTCTACTTTTGGAGTTCAAAAAGTGTACCTTTTTTCAAAAAAGTTATGACCATTTTAATCAATCAGTGTTATTGTATGTGGCGCCATCAAGTGGTAATGGCAAAATAGACATCATATTCGTCTTCGCCATCCCAAATAGTAAAAGTACACCAAATTTCACTTTAATTTGTCCAGTGGATTCCGAAATATTTCACTAAATGTTTGGTAAAAATTAATTTTAACACCCTGTAGAACGAAAACCAATAACATAATAACATTTTACTAAGCGATATACGCTTGATTTTTATGTCAAGTATCGTACATTAACCTATGTCCAATTAATTACGGGACACCCTGTATACTTATAACATAAGCATTTTTTATTAGTCAGTTATTTAGCAATGATGTACCATATAATCTAAGATAAAGTTTAGTGGTTTAGTTTTAAAGTGTACAATCTCCAAAACTAGTTGTTTATGTTATATTGAATAAAAAATTAACAAAGAACCTATACATTAAGTATAATGCATTATATTCTTAAGTTTCAACACTTAAAAAGTAATTATTAAAATTTAGCACTGCAAAATACAAATATTGGGACATTTATCTCACTGTTGTATCAAAAAGTATAAATGGATATTGTACACTTTAAAACTAGGCCCCTCAGTCCTCGGTTAATACCCCAAGTAGGTGAGTGGGTTAGAAATACAAGTAATACAACCAGAGAATAATTTTATGAAACTTAATTTACAAAAAAGATTAATGGACTTTTAAAATCAAATTTTAACATGAGCGCACTTGTGTGTTATTGTTCCGGTAAAAGGTTTTTGTAACGTCTTCATTTTGTAATTTTAATGACTTTTTATGTTAATTTGTTAATAAAATAAAAATAATGCATTAACTCAAACGGAGCGCTTACGTTCCAATTAAAAGGGAGTTATGAAGGTACGTGAAGCACATCATATATATCTAATGCATCGTTCATTTACTAAAACAAAGGCTGTTTTTTTCTGACTCATGCATGGAAAATGTAAAGTAGTTAAAATTGAAATCTAATTTATTTCTAATAGGGCTTGAAAGTCATTAGGTAAAGTGAGTGTGAAGTGTAGTGCTATTAGTATAAAATATAAAAGTAAATCTTGAAAATACGAGTTTTGGAATTTAAGAATAATTTTTAGGAGCAAACAATTAGTCATATACTACGTTTATATCGAATAGTTGAAAGCTGGTTTAGACACAAAGCGGCTTTGAAGCGATTTCCAAGTCTATCACTACGTTTATATCAAATAGTTGAAGCTAGCTTGAGTTAAAGCGGTTTTTAAAAGTGGTTTGAAAAAAGCGATATAAACGTGCTTGAAAGTGACTTGAATCGTTCAAGTCAAGCCTGAAAACAAGTAGGGTTGACTTCACTGAAGCCGATTAAAAACACGATATAAACGATTCAAGCGGGCTTAATCACTGCCTAACTTTAGATGAATGCTTTCTCGAACGTCATTGGTGTCAATTTCATATATGATTTTGACATTTTTATTCAAAATATGAGTGGAAAAATAGGTGAAAAAACTTTAAAACACGTTTACACCAACAACAGCACACAAAACGGGACAAATTAAAAAGTGAGGTTTGTTTTTATTTGATGTCCTTTGTAAAGCTGGATGCAAAACTGCCGCATGCGTACGACAATAGCCTGAAATGTGCTTGTCCTCGATTTTCAATCGACTTTCAAACCACCGAAATAAACGCGTAGACTTGAAAATCGCTTTAAAGCCGCTTTGTTTTCAAGCCAGCTTGAACTATTCGATATAAACCTAGTATATGTGTTTATTTCGGTGGCTTGAAAGTCGATTGAAAACCGAGGTTAAGCACATTTCAGGCCATCGTCGTACGCATGCGGCAGTTTTGCATCCAACTTCACAGTAGACATCAAATGAAAAACAAACCTCACTATTTAATTCGTCCCATTTTGTGTGCTGTTGTTATTGTGAGCGTGTTTTAAAGTTTTTTCACCTGTTTTCCAACTCATATTTTTCATAAAAATGTCAAAATCATATACGAAATTAACACTGATGACATTCGAGGAAGCATTTATCTGAAGTTGGGCAGTTATTAAGCCCGCTTGAATCGTTTATATCGTGTTTCTAATCGGCTTCAGTGAAGTTAACCCTACTTATTTTCAGGGTTGATTTTTTTTTATCTTTGGACAAACCCTGGTTTTCCAAATCTTGTGATAAAGCCAGAATTTTGAAAGTTCATGGCTCACAAGAAGTTTCTTACAGGATCCTCAGTCCAGAAAAACCGACAGGCCAAGCATTGAAGCAAGAAACTACCACAATCAAACAATTTCGAAGCCAAAGACTCCTTCGACAATCGTATTAAAAACAAAGTTCTTTCTGCTCAAATGGCAGCAAATCTTTCTGGTCCTTTATGAAAACATAAGTAGGAATTTTGTACCAGTTCTTTTCCGCCACTAGCTTTGGAAGATGAAATTGTTTCTTACCGCTAAAGGAAAGGCAGAATTATTTGCTAAACAATTTGCTGCCAATTCAACCCCTTGACCCTCCCGTAAATCATCCAATTCCAAGGGGTTACCCCTTCAGTTCCTCATAAAATGCCCGATATTATTTTTAAGGTAAACACATTAGCGTGTATCCTTTCTTCCCTTAACACCAAGAAATCAAGTCCGGGCTGGATGGCATACCAGCAATCGCTTTTAAAAAATGTGTTCCAGGAACTTGCACCAATCTTAACTCGGCTCTTCGAACATGGGTATCTTTCCGAAAGCTGAAAGCTGCACGTGTTCAACCTATTCCCTAAGAAAGGATCTAAATCTCTTCCATCTAACTGTAGACCAATTTCAATATTCTCTCTAGTTCTTTGTAAAGTAATGAAAAACTACCCAATTCACACATTTCTTAAGTACTTAGAAAACACAAAATTTGCATGACAGGCAGTATGGATTTCGCCACAAAAGATCTACAGCAGATCTTCTTTCCTTTGTATCACACTGCTGGAACAAGTCTCTTGAGTTTCTAGGTGAGTCCCAGATCGTTGCTCTTGATATATCCAAAGCTTTTGACCAGGTCTGGCATGCCGCACTTCTTAATAAACTTCCCTCCTATGGTCTTTCTAACTAAACTCTGTACTTGGCTCTCTAGTTATCTATCTGATCGTCGTATATCAGTTATTGTGGACGGCCATTCTTTAAGCTTTCACCAAGTAAATGCTGGAGTCCCTCAGGGCCTCAGTTCTGGCACCAACATTGTTTCTTCTTCACATCAACGACCTTCTCTCGTCCACAACTAATTCCATTCATAGTTTCGCCGACGATAGTACCCTTCACTCCAGTTTTCAGGTTCCCAAACCCATCACTAAACCTGACTTGGAAAACAAACGCAGAGCGATGCAGATATCTCTTTCGCAGGATCTTAATTTAATATTGGATTGGGGCGCTAAAAATCTCGTCCATTTTAATGCATCCAAAACACAATCATGTTCCTTGTCGCGAAAAGAGTCATCAAATACTCATCCTCTACTTATGAGCGGCCAAGTTTTACAGAGCAAAGACACCTTCAATCTTGTGGGCGTCACATTTGAAAGTAACCTTAACTGGCATAAACACATTGTATCTATAGCCACGGCAGCTTCAAAAAAGCTTGGATTTCTCTTCGAGCCAAAAAGTATTTCTCCTTCTAATTTATACACTTTATATGTGTCCCAAATCCGACCTCCCTTGGAATATTGTTCTCATATCTGGGGCATGGCGTCCCCCACAACCCTAAACATTCTTGATTCTATTCAAAGAAGAGCTATTCGTCTCATTAATGACTCTTCACTTACAGAAAGGCTTCCCTCTCTTGCCCATCGTCGGGCTGTGGGGGATTTATCGCTTTTATATAGGTACTTCCATGGCTTCTGCTCTGAAGAATTGTCCAGTATTGTTCCTCCACTCACGGTTCCCAACAGAGAAACTCGTGGTTCCGCGCGTATGCATCCCTATACGGTCCAACTGGACAGGCCCCGAACTTCCCACTTTGTTCGTTCTTTTATCCCTAGAGTTTCTAGATTGTGGAACCTGCTGCCCGCGGAGGTCTTTCCTTCCCCTCCAAATCTTCAAGTATTTAAGTCCCGTGTCAACAAACTCCCTCTTACCTCGCTTAAGACATCCACGGTATCGTTAGTATTTAGGCTTTTAGCCTTCGTGGTTTGTCCAAAG
>JACEGR010006730.1:0-57532 GCA_014170235.1 Listronotus bonariensis
ATAATTAATAGTTTAAAAAAACTAAAAAAACACGCTTTTATATGCAACCTGAACTAAAAATTAGAAAATAATTTTTCATAAAAAAATATTGTCATTTCATAGTAAAAAGCGTGGGGTGATAAATATATTAAATGTTATAATTATTATATTTGCAAATATCTATGATGGAAAAGTTATGAAAAAATAGTAAAATGCACCCCACGCTTTTTACTATGAAATGACAATATTTTTTTTAATGAAAAATTATTTTCTAATTTTTAGTTCGGTTGCATATAAAAGCGTGTTTTTTAGTTTTTTAAACTATTAATTATTTTTCATTTTTTAGTTTCTGCTACTCTTGACAAAATGGCGAAAAATTTTTTTAATGAAAAAGAGTGGCAAATTTTAAAATTTTTCCAACAGATTGCAACTCACTAAAAATTTCTTCTTCATTAATTAGCAAAGTTTGAAATTTTGCCAACAGATGGCAATCCAGGCAATGTTTGGACCGTTGCCAATATATTGCAACCCACTAAAAATTTCTTCTTCATTTAATAGCAAAGTTTGAAATGTTGCCAACAGATGGCAACCTAGGTGTTGTTTTTATAATGTAATGGAATTTTTTTCCTGGCGATCCAAAAAAGATAACGGGATACTGTTTGCAGATTATTGCATTGTCATGTTTCCTTAATACGTGTGCAAAGTTTCAAAGAAATCGAATAGCTGGAAGTTGGTTAAAATTAGGCTCAAAGATTCCGTTACATAGCCAGATAGTTACAACCCAAGTTAATAAATAATTAATAGTTTAATAATTAATAGTTTAAAAAACTAAAAAACACGCTTTTATATGCAACCGAACTAAAAATTAAAAATAATTTTTCATTAAAAAAATATTTTCACTTCATAGTAAAAAGCGTGGGGTGCTTAATATATTAAATGTTATAATTATTATATTTGCCAATATCTATGATGGAAAAGTTATGAAAAAATAGTAAAATGCACCTCACGCTTTTTACTATGAAGTGAAAATATTTTTTTAATGAAAAATTATTTTTTAATTTTTAGTTCGGTTGCATATAAAAAGCGTGTTTTTTAGTTTTTTTAAACTATTAATTATTTTTCATTTTTAGTTCGTTATATTGCACAAAACTCTTAATATAACAGTAAATTAGAACATACTATTTAATTAAGCAGCAAAAAGAAAATAACCAGCCCCCTATGAAATGACAATGGTAGCAAATTTTAAAATTTGCAAAAGATTGCAACTCACAAAAAATTTCTTCTTCATTAAGTAGCAAAGTTTCAAATTTTGCCAACAGATGGCAATCCAGGCAATGTTTGGACTGTTGCCAACATTTTTGCAATCCACTAAAAATTTCTTCTTCATTTAATAGCAAAGTTTAAAATTTTTCCAACAGATGGCATCCTAGGTGTTGTTTTTATAATATAATGGAATTTTTTTTTCCTGGCGATTAAAAAAAAAGATAAAGGGATACTGTTTGCAGATTATTGCATTGTCATGGGTCCTTAATACGTGTGCAAAGTTTCAAAGAAATCGAATAGCTGGAAGTTGGTTAAAATTAGGCTAAAAGATTCCGTTACATAGGCAGCCAGATAGATAGTTACAACCCAAGTTAATAAAAGCGTGTTAAAAACTAAAAACACGCTTTTATATGCAACCGAACTAAAAATTAAAAATAATTTTTCATTAAAAAAATATTTTCACTTCATAGTAAAAAGCGTGGGGTGTTTAATATATTAAATGTTATAATTATTATATTTGCCAATATCTATGATGGAAAAGTTATGAAAAAATAGTTAAATGCACTCCACGCTTTTTACTATGAAGTGAAAATATTTTTTTTAATGAAAAATTATTTTTTAATTTTTAGTTCGGTTGCATATAAAAGCGTGTTTTTTAGTTTTTAAACTATTAATTATTTTTCATTTTTTAGTTCGTTATATTGCACAAAATTCTTAATATAACAGTAAATTAGAACATACTATTTAATTAAGCAGCAAAAGAAAATAACCAGCCCCTATGAAATGACAATGGTAGCAAATTTTAAAATTTGCAAAAGATTGCAACTCACTAAAAAATTTCTTCTTCATTAAGTAGCAAAGTTTCAAATTTTGCCAACAGATGGCAATCCAGGCAATGTTTGGACCGTTGCCAACATTTTGCAATCCACTAAAAAATTTCTTCTTCATTTAATAGCAAAGTTTGAAATTTTTCCAACAGATGGCATCCTAGGTGTTGTTTTTATAATATAATGGAATTTTTTTTCCTGGCGATTAAGAAAAAGATAAAGGGATACTGTTTGCAGATTATTGCATTGTCATGGGTCCTTAATACGTGTGCAAAGTTTCAAAGAAATCGAATAGCTGGAAGTTGGTTAAAATTAGGCTCAAAGATTCCGTTACATAGGCAGCCAGATAGATAGTTACAACCCAAGTTAATAAAAGCGTGTTAAAAAGCGTGTTAACGGCATTTATTAACTGTTATTGTTCATAAAATTGAACACCAATGGTGCAACTAACCCAATTGTGTAAAAGAACTTATTAATTTTTATTGTTCATAAAAATTGAACACCAATGGTGCAACTAACCAAATTGTGTAAAAACTAAAAATTTCTTCTTCATTTAATAGCAAAGTTTGAAATGTTGCCAACAGATGGCATCCTAGGTGTTGTTTTTATAATATAATGGAATTTTTTTCCTGGCGATTCAAAAAAGATAACGGGATACTGTTTTTAAATTATTGCATCTTCATCGGTCCTTGACACGTGTGCAAAGTTTCAAAGAAATCGAATAGCTGGAAGTTGGTTAAAATTAGGCTCAAAGATTCCGTTACATAGATAGATAGTTACAACCCAAGTTAATAAAAGCGTGTTAATAAAAAAGTCGTGGAACTAGCTGATTGACATTTGTCACCAGTGATGGACTTAGCTTTTCTGTGGCTCACCAAAAACGATAATTTTTAATAAAATAGTATGATTAAAATCAAATCATGCACAGTTTATACAAATATATCGCCAGCAAGAAAAAATACTGATGATTATTTAGTAATTTTTCAAAATATTCAAATTTTTAAACTCCTCGAGTACCGTCCCAAATCCTCAAACAGAAAACTTAAATGTAAAAAAACGAAATTGCCAAATTAAAAATGTTAGCTTGGATAGACTGAGTAAGCCAAGGCAGGTAACGCCATTTTTTGTTGGGAATAATAAAATATTTTAGCTTTTATTAAAATTGTATGTGTATTTATTACTGTGTATATATTCTAATAAATTATTGCTAATTGTGTCACTGGATTAAAAATTAAATATATAAATCCCATGAGAAATTTCAAATTACTATCAAAAAATATTGTGTTTTATTATTGTTTTAAAATGTGACAAAAATTTGCTTAACCTGAGAACAATAAAGGTACATTTTATGTGTGAACAAATTAATTCATTTTAGAATAAATGCCAATTCGCACAAAATTGCGTCAAAATAACAGCTTGGTAATTGCAACCAATGTATTACTATGAACTTTAGTTTAGGATACAAGCTAATGAAAATACATTAAAAAAATGCATTTTCCTATATTTTATTAGTATTAAAATATTATACAAACAATTAAAAAACGGGCAGAATAACGTATGTCCTAAAAGTTTTGGCACAAAACTCATTGTCTTTAATTCTAACAAAAACAAAATAATATCAAGTTGCCTTTGAAAACAAAAGTTTATTTACTTTATTTACTGTCAGTTGAGATTTATTTATTTTGAAGTTTTCGCTTTAAGATGTCGTATAAATTAGAAATAAGAAAAAGTATCTACAAGTTAGTTGGGCGGATACCCAAAGCTGAAATCTGTCGAATATTCCAGAATGAAAACATTTCACGCAGAACCATTTATAGAACAATAGCGGAGTGCGAGCAGGGAATACCATGTCTGAATCTCCCAAAAGTGGAAGACCACGT
Organism: Listronotus bonariensis; assembly: GCA_014170235.1. NCBI lineage: Eukaryota > Metazoa > Arthropoda > Insecta > Coleoptera > Curculionidae > Listronotus > Listronotus bonariensis. The sequence goes on from JACEGR010006730.1 coordinate 3,950, forward strand.
CCATTTACTGCACAGAGGTCAGAGAGATTGGTGAGAAGAGCAAAAAACCAGATTGGAATGTCAACGAGGAGACTGGCTAGGCAATACAGATATTCTAAGAGTACGATATCGTTGGAATTGAGGAGGAATGGTCTTAAATATCCAAAGAGACGTAAGTGCCCCAAATACTCTCAAGCGCAGCTTCTTCGTATACCAAGATGTTGTCGTCAACTGAGGCGGGTACATTTTGCCAATGAAAAATCATTATTTTAGATGACGAAAAGTATTTTACTTTGAGTAATTCTGAAATGAAAGGAAACGATGGATTTTATACGGACAACGTAGAGAAATGCCCTGACAATGTTAGATACAAACATAAAGCGAAATTTGCAGATAAAATCCTTGTCTGGTGCGCAATTTCTAACAGGAGTGTATCCCGACCTTTTGTGGGAAGAGTGAGGGGTGAAGCTTTGAATAGTCAGAGTTATAGTGATAACTGCCTTTCCAAATTGCTTCAGTTTGTCCGCGAACATCATGCTAATGACGATATCATGTTTTGTCCAGATCTAGCATCATGCCACTACTCAAGAGATACCCAAAACTGGCTTCGACAACACCACATACCTTTTGTTTCCAAAAACGATAATCCTCCAAACTTGCCGCAGGCTCGAACAATAGAGGATTTTTGGGCTGTACTGTCTAGAAAGGTTTATCATGGAGGCTGGGAAGCACAAGATGAGGAACAATTAAGACGGCGAATTTACGAGAAATTAAGAGAAATTGAACTGAATTCCGTCCAGGACCTCATGAGAGACATTCGAAGAAATTTGCGTGTGGTAGAGCAGAATGGGCGATAGTATAGTTTAGTTAAGTATTGAGTTGTAATTTATGATAACTAGTTAGTATTTAAATAAATTTCTTCATTAAAGAAAAACCGATAAATATTGTGTGCCAAAACTTTTAGGACATACGTTATAGCACCCTTTATTAAACAAACTTTGGACCCTGGCGTCGTTTCCAATCCAAATTTTGGGTAAATCATATATATACAAGGTGCGTTTTTTAAAACTTATCATGGCTATATTTTCTAAACCAAGGCAAATATCGAAAAATTAAAAAAACCGTTTTATAAAACTTGGGGGAATATAATTGAAGAGAAATTTTCAAATACGTATAGCAATTTTTTTCTTTTTTTTTTAGGTTTAAGGAATATATATATATTTTTTATTATATTGTTTCTTTAATTTTGACGCGAATTTCGGACCCACACTTACCCACACGAATATCAGATGATATTCTAAACTAGATTTTACCTAAATTAAATACGACTCAAAGTTACCTAATTTTAATCCGGTTCCGGATATTTTCAAAGGCGTGTCACAGTTACGTAAACTGGTGTTAACCTGAAGTTAAGCTAAAATATTATGCCCAAATTATAGCTTTCGAATTTATTAAGACAGACGGGCGGGTCACATAATCAATCCATTAACCTCGATCGGTAGTACCAAACGTTAATTATTATACATGGTCTAAGGATTACGGTGCGTACAAAACTGCGTGAATTCCTATGACGTTATTTATCAAGGTTTTTTGAAAAGGGTTCCTTTTGGGCTTCTATACTTGCTAAGTGACTACCAACCAAAACCAAGCAAGTCGCCTATATATACAGTATGTCCACGGACATACAATGCTATGGACCAACAATTTTAATCTTAAAGAAAGACGTTTATAAACAAAATTAATTCATGTTTTGTCTTGAGCAGGAACCCCAAAACTATAAAAACTAGAAAGAATCCCAGGAAGAAACTGCTTTTATTTTTAATAATTTAGCAAGGTATCAAATTAAAGGAGGTTTTATAATGGAAATAACGTCTAAAAACGTTCTAAAATTTCAGTTAGAGCAAGGTAATTTTCATTTTTGATACCAATGTTTATTTTTATACTTTCTCATATGTAAATAAATGTTTAAAAGGCAATTTTACACCTTTTTTACCTAAATTTAAGGAGTAGACACAATAACATGCAATAAAAATATTTTATCCAACACTTACATATAATATCTACGTAATTGATCAGATTTTGAGGATATAAAGTGTACTATAAGTCACTAGTGAGCTAAAGTACCCTTTAGCTCACTAGTGAATTATAGACAATACAAAATTTTGTTGCTGGTGTTGACAATGACAAGTAACAAATAATGGATGACGTTTTCAAATTATTTTCGATATTAAAAACGATTTATACGAAAGTGTTGGATAAAATTTTGTATTAGACACGTGAGTTATTACATATAAGTCACTTAAGAAAATTACCTTAACTTTACTTAAACTTTTCTTGCGTGACTTATATGTAATATAACTCACTTATCTAATAAATAACTATAACAAACCCTGATATTGATATATAAAAGCTTTTGCTATTTGACATTTTCCTAGATTATTAAAAGTAATAGCAGCTTTCTCTCTCTATCTCTCTTCTCTCTATATCGGTCTATATTTTTAGGTTTATATTTTGTGTGATCTAAGTATTGTTTTAAGAAGCAAACGCATTCTTGTTGCCATTCAAAGAAGGGCTGTTCGTCTTATTAATGATCCTTTACTTACTCAAAGACTTCCTTCTCTTGCCCATCGTCGAGCTGTGGGAGATCTATCGCTCTTCTACAGATACTTTTGCGGCTTCTGCTCCGACGAATAATCCAGTATAGTCCCTCCTCTTGCAGCTTCCAACAGAGAAACTCGTGGTGCCGCGCGTATGCATCCCTATACGGTTCAATTGGACAGGTCACGAACTTCCCATTTCGTTCGTTGTTTTATCCCTAGAGTTTCTAGACTGTGGAACCTACTGCCAGCGGAGGTCTTTCCTTCCTCCCTAAATCTTCAAGTTTTTAAGTCCTGTGTTACCAAACTTCCTCTTACCCTGCTTACGACACCCACGGTATGTTAGTATTTAGGCTTCCAGCCTTCGTGGATTGTCCAAAGATAACAAAAAAATCCATACACAAATTTCCTAATGATTAATGATTATTTAATGTATTGCAAAGTTTTTCTATGGACACACTGTAGAACAAGAGTACCTAATTGTTAGTTCTGGTTATAGTTAAGGATTTTCACAAGACTTTAAAATTTCCTACTTGGCATTCATTTTATTAAAATAAACTTAAAATATTGTGGTTCAGTTATTATATGAAAAAAAAAAAAACTAAATTCCATTGAAGCTCTTTAAAAGTCAATATATTTGAAGAAAAAAGTTTATACGCAATTGTAGTATTTTTTTTGTATTTGTTTCATTTACATATTTCTCGCACAGTTTCGGACACCAGGTATGTTTAAAATCCTTAAGAGTGCCCAGTAAAGCTGCCTTAAGACTAAACCATTTAAAATGATTTATAGCTGCGACATATAAGCCAGTTTTATGATTCAGAAACTACTAAGAAATTGTATCTAATTGATAAAGGGTAGAAAATAAAAATATTCCGGTTTACTTTATTGAGTTAGTGTCATATTAGGTAGTAATGGTATACCGGGTGTTGCTCTGTCGAGCGGGACATAGGGAATCCCATGTAAATTTTGAAGTAGTCAAATATTGGCTCCCCTAATTATTTTAGAAAAAATGCTATTAGGATTTATTAAAGAGCACAGTAAGTTCCACCCAAAATGAATATTTGAGCATTTTTCAACCAACCAGTAAAGAGTAAACTGCTTAATACTTCTGCAACGTAGTATCTCATTATGCACCTTGTACTCTAGAAATCAATAATAAAAACACCATATCGATTTATCAGTGACAATTTAGATCATTAATTTATAATGTCATTGCCAAAACTGAACAATTTTATACGGGAATTTCAAAAAGAATCCTCGCATTTCATTTTAGTTTACAGCTAATTCCAACTCATGCACTCACAGTTACGCAAGACAAGAAAACAAATTTTTCTACATTTAGAAAACAATTTATGACGAAAATATCAGGATTTAATCAAATGCTCAAATATTCCACCAATATCTGCCAGACAATAACTCAAACGATTATAAAACTCATTTCTTACGTTGGCTAGTTGGTACATCGATATTCTGGCACATTCAGCGGAACTAGCATCCCTTAGCTAGACTAAATTTTCATATTTTGTATTGGTAGCTTAGTTTTTAAATGTCCCCATAGAAAAAATCGTTCGGCGAAAGATCACGTCGATTTTCTTCACATTTGCAATTATTGATTACTGTGCCTGTAGTTTCAAATTTTTTGCGTCCGTTCTATTGTCGATTTACTTGGTATTGGCCTATTGGGAAAATAGGCTGCAAACATGTCCGCTACTCTTCGATAACTATTTCCCTGGTAAAACCATTTTATAATAGTGATTTTTCTTGATTTAAGTAGTTTATTATTTAAGAATGATGTGACATTGATCTGACAACTTGAGAGTAAGAGGTTAAATAATTTTTCTAGTATTTTATTATAAACTTCTAATAATACAAGGCGGGTAAGAAGATAGGAGATTCGTAACTTATTTTAGCATTTATCTCTTAGCTTGTGGACTGAGAAGAGCTGAAATTTGTACACTGGGTACAACTTTTCGTGCTCTTTAAAAAATCCTAATTATATTTTCTTCTAAAATAATTAGGGGAGCCAATATTGGACCACTTCAAAATTTACATGGGATTCCCTATGTCCCGCTCGATGGAGCAACACCCAGTATATTACGTGTTTTATTACGTATTTATGCTCCTTTGTTGTTAAGTAATAGAACAAAATATGAATCTTATCGAGAAAGCTCTTTTACTTTTTGAGAAATCATTCTATTTTTAAAAATGCATTTCTTTACTTATAAAAATATCTATAATTGCCCAGCTATGTCATTGTGAACAATCACCAAACCAAACAGAATTTGACTATGATTGTTTTGTATGGTTTGGTACCAATCTAATGACCATAAAGTATGGTTTTAACATCCAAGAAAAATATTGTTTGATTTTTTTTGCAGGTTTATCTGAGGCGAAAATAAATCTTATAAGTTTTAAATATTAAATTACCTGTGAATAATAAACATTTACATAAAGGCAGTATAAGCAAATACCTAATTTTAACATGTATCTTTAAGGAAAACGTAATACCTAAGTATTTCTTGAGCATTGCATTAATTGCAAATTATTGCTGTAAAAATGTAAAGTATCTGGTTTATTTGATCTAGATCATGTCGAGGTAGCTGAATTTTTTATTGATACACTTTAAAGTTAAGAAGGTTGTTTTTATTATATGTTGTTAGGTTGAAATAAATATTTTTATTATTCCATTACATTTTTACTTAAATATTTTATTAAACAACAAGGCAGGTTGGTTCTTTTCTTCTTTTTTTTAATAAAACAAAGTTTTTAGGTCACACCTAAGAGTAGATTATTCCAAAAGTACAACATCCTTTCAGTTAAATCTCAGGGTGGTGGTGCTCGTAAGGCTCTACCATCAAAAAGTAATGTATCATTAGCAAATATAAAAAAAGCTCAAGTCTTATGAAATATCTATAATAACTCTAGCACAATTAGTCTGGAATCAGCTAGCAGAGACGAGAATAAGACGAGATACTGGTCTTGGAAATTTGTCCATTGCGTTTTATCTCTCTCTGGTTTAACGCAAATTCCTACACTATGTCTTTGTCATTTATCATGGGAGGTAATCGCAGAGGGTGCAGTCATCGCTTTTTCATTGTTGCCAAGTACAATTTCTGCATGTAAACTTTGTCTGGCTAACACCTGATTATACTATATACCAAGAATCGAATATTTTTAACTTGACAACGTTGTCGCAGGCAGTTACGCCGAAATGTTATTTGATATTGTGTTGGATATGTTTTAATGACCGTGATTCGTTTGGGCAGTTTGTTTACATTTGTTTGTGATTTATTGCGAGTTTCGTGGTTTTTTACCTTTAATTGGACTTGAAATATTGACCTTTATTAGTGATCACAGTGTATATATTAAATTTGTGCTTTTCAACAGACAATTTAAAGTAATAATTGACATGGTTATCTGTAAGAAAAAATCTTTATTAAAACCAAATAAATGACATTTTTAATTAGATGTGTGTAATTATTGAACTAAACGCTCAATATTTTATATTAATAAGAAAAAAACAAGTACCTAATTTTAAGGGCAAATGGCACAGCTATATAATTTGAATTTGGCGGGTAAACGATAAAGTCGACTCACGCGCCATCTGCGTTTACCTTCCTTGAAGACAGACAAGGAAGGCCCAGCAGCTATCTCTCTCTCGGATAATTTATTTACATTTTAGCTGCTTCGGGGTCCCATTCTTGCCTCTCTGCAATGGCTATTTTCATATGCTTGGCCCAAAGTAAAATTTATGCGATTTTTTACAATTCTATAAAACGTGTTTTTAATTTTAGTTTATATTTCGTACCTAGTGAAAAGATGTACATGTCCTGCAAGGAACATTTCATGTTTTACGCGTCATTTAGTACTTTGATCTTGGAATTATTTTATAAGTATTTCTAAACCACAAGATATATAAAAAAAACAGCCAAAATTTGTTTTGCTAATTTTATTACTTTTTTCACTAATTACAAAAATTATCGGTCAAAATAATGCAATAACAACGAATAGCTAGGCTCAGGAATAAGTGCAATGGTTTGCAAGGTCGAAGCCAAATGTGTTTGCCTAAATTACACTCGATCCGTATAAGTGAAATGCAACTAACTGTTTGAAAAAACAGAATATGCCATAACTATCTATCTATCCATCTGGCTGCCTATGTAACGGAATCTTTGAGCCTAATTTTAACCAACTTCCAGCTATTCGATTTCTTTGAAACTTTGCACACGTATTAAGGAAACATGACAATGCAATAATCTGCAAACAGTATCCCGTTATCTTGTTTTGGATCGCCAGGAAAAAAATTCCATTATATTATAAAAACAACACCTAGGTTGCCATCTGTTGGCAACATTTCAAACTTTGCTATTAAATGAAGAAGAAATTTTTGAGTGGGTTGCAATATGTTGGCAACGGTCCAAACATTGCCTGGATTGCCATCTGTTGGCAAAATTTCAAACTTTGCTACTTAATGAAGAAGAAATTTTTTAGTGAGTTGCAATCTGTTGGAAAAATTTTAAAATTTGCTACTCTTGTTCATTAAAAAAATTTTTCGCCATTTTGTCAAGAGTAGCAGAAACTAAAAAATGAAAAATAATTAATAGTTTAAAAAAACTAAAAAACACGCTTTTATATGCAACCGAACTAAAAATTAGAAAATAATTTTTCATTAAAAAAAATATTGTCATTTCATAGTAAAAAGCGTGGGGTGATAAATATATTAAATGTTATAATTATTATATTTGCAAATATCTATGATGGAAAAGTTATGAAAAAATAGTAAAATGCACCCCACGCTTTTTACTATGAAATGACAATATTTTTTAATGAAAAATTATTTTCTAATTTTTAGTTCGGTTGCATATAAAAGTAAGTGACATAGAAATCCGAACACCCAGTTTAAATGGTTTATTTTAATAAAATTTTGTATAAGTACTTAATGAAGCATAATAAGTAAATGATAAAAATTTCAAAATGATTGCATTGGTTTAAAGCCCTTTTACCTTTAATAATGTGTGGATGCACCCCGATGTGTTACGCATTCTCCAACGCGCCTAGGCATGCTTCTGATCAGGTGGTCAATGTCCTCCTGTGGTATCTCATTCCAGGCAACCACCAACTCCTCTCGAAGTGCTTCTAGAGTCTGAGGAGGACGTTGCAAATTGAGCAATCTCCTACCCATCATATCCCACACGTGCTCAATTGGGGATAAGTCAGGGAGATCTTGGTGGCCATGGTAACAATGTGACATCATTACGTTGAAAGAAGTCTATTGTGACTCTTGCAACATGTGGTCGGACATTATCTTGTTGGAAAGTTGGATTTGCCAGAGTGTCAAGATAGGGTAAAAGATGGGGTTCTAGAACTTCTTGGATATAACGCTGCGCGTTCATGTTACCTCTGATGAAGATTAAAGGTGACCTGGAGCCATAAGCTATAGCACCCCAAACCATAACTCCAACAGTGTGATGAACATGTCTTTCAACAAAAAACTGTGGATTCCTCCTTTCACCACGTCGTCTTCTAACCCTGGCTCGACCATCGTGCATGCCTAAACAAAATCGAGACTCGTCACTAAAGACAATACTGTTCCATTCCCTGATCCCGAGTGACCGTTGTCTGCACCACTCAAGGCGATTACGTCGGTGTTCTCGAGTTAAAGGGAGGGACCTGAGTGGCTGGCCGGTATGAAAACAGGCGAAAACTTCTCATTCGTCGGTAAGCTTACTTCGCATGCCAATGGGTCTTCCGTGTTCTGCAAACCATTCATTGCCGTGGTCCTGGTAGTGGAGAAACGGTCCCTTAAGGCCGACAATCTTAGGCTGGCGACAGTCTTCACGGTCTGTTGTTCTAAGGCGGCGTCCAGTGCCCTTGCTCTGTTGCGTGGCGGCCGTCTTGAAGCCATGCCTGACAACACCTAACCACGGTGTCTACACTTCTTTGCACTCTAACTGACCCGTTTCCCGAAAGAAAGTCCAGCTTCCTGAGGATCCCACTATACGGCCCCTATCGAACTCACTGAGTTGACCGAGAAGCCGTTACAGGTCTTCCGGTACTCTAGGCATCGTAACCAATCGTAAAGAATGTCAACAACCCAAATCCGCCAAATTTGGATCTTTACTGCGGCTGCAATAATTCATTTACATCGTTGGTGAATTAAAAAAAAACAGTATAAAAACCGGAATGTCAGAACTGATAAAGGAGCTGAAAATTTTATAAACATTGGTTTAAAAAAACTTTTTCGCCTTTATGGAAAATATCTGTATTTATCTAAAGGTTTTTTAAATTTTTAATTATTATGTATTTAAAAAAACGCAAATTCTTCTTGTAGACATTATTTCCATTGTAAAAATTGGGTATATTATGCATATGCATATTGGTTAAAGCTGTCTAGCTCTAACACACACATTTATAGGATTATCCCAGTGGCGTAGCTAGAGGCGTCGCTAAAGTGGGCGATCTCCCACGGCATCGCATTTAAAGGGACTTCCTTAAATGCGATGTCCCCGGACATACCCGGACTTAAAATACTCGTCACAAACTGTGACTGTTTTAGACGTCAAACGTCATTCGAGTAAACGTGACAGTGCCATACAAGCGGCATAGTTTCTTTCATTTTATAGCCTCGTTCATTTTTTTGCCCATATTATGTTTAACCAGAACTAACCAGAACATTTCTTTTGTAAACATTTTTTTTTCAAATCTTACTACACTACGACATCTACGACACTGAATTCATCCATGAGGAACGCTTTTAGTTCATCCTCTTTAAAAGAAGTATTGTATTCGCAAAAAAATTGTAATTTTTTAGAGTTCGTTCGGTTTTTTGGGCTTTAAACTTAAAAATAATTGAGTTTCCTTTGAATATAATCATTTTATGTCTTTTTGAATTTTCTCGATTTGTTGTCTCTGTTTCTGCTTGACTGATTTTGATTTCCCGCTTCATTTCTTTTTGATTTGTCTTCATTTCATCTTGAATTTTCTTCATTTCTTCTTGACTTTTCTTCATTTCTTCTAAATTGGTGGTCTTCATTTCATTTTTAATGTCTTCTTGGCTTGTCTGCATTTCTTTATTTAGGTCTTCTTTTAGGGATTAATTTTTTCCATCATTTTTCTAATAAGCGTACTTATCTCCTCCACACTTGCTGTGTATTGTCTTGTCTCAACTGGCATTCACTCTTCCTACCACTTGGGCTTCCTTGAGTAACCTCATCCCACTTCTGACTGTCGCCATTTTGTCCTCTAACATTTTCTGCACAAAATGGATCGGTTACAGAAATAACGTTTCCAAAATGTGAAAGTGATAAAGATAAAATTTTAAAAATCCTCCAAAGTAAAAAAAATCTACAAATCCGGATAACTTTTTAAACTTTGTTAATTTTTGTTTGTAGAACCTGGTAAGTTACATTGGTAACTGACTCTTGACCAACCAATGAAAACATTGTTTGTTTAGGTATTTTTCTCAAACAAAATTGAACAAATAAGAAAAGAGTACCATAGTTTTGTTATTAATATGTTCAGTTCATTAATGTCTACGAGATGTTATCAAATGCCAGGGTCAGTTTTCGGTAAATACATTAATTTTCGGTATTTAATAAATAAACATTCCTTTATTTATTAGCGTCCTTAACCCTATTAAGAACAAAACAATAAGGGGCAAATTTCAAAGGCTTTATAGTCTTTAAAACTGTCTTAAGAAAACAAAACATTGATAAATGAAAGCAATTTCCCTATTTATTGTACTGTCAAAAGTAATAAATGCGAAACAAAATTCGTTTAAATTACAATTAAAAATTAAACAGCAAGATCATTATCAACCAAAAGAACCTTAAAATATTTTAGAATTATATTATTACTAGAGTAATAAAATACTAATCAATATTCGCCTGAAGATATACTTACATTTATCTTACTTACATACAGTGTGTTCGGGAAAATTTGGAATATTTATTTTTACTAATTTAGCAAAATGTTAAATAAAAAGTTGTTTGGAATTTAATGAGGATCCGATATCTATCTAAAATTTTACATAAAATAAACAAAAACTTTTTTTTGGTATCATATTGTTTTAATCATGTTTTACACAATTTACCTGGTTTTATATTTTTGTGTTTAATAGCTATTTATGTATCAAGGGCGTTACTAGGACTATAATGCCCTGAAGGTCGAAATAGCCTGAGGGCTTCTGGCCCGAGGGCTAGATTTCGACCGGATGGGCATTATAGTCCAGTAAAGCCCGTGGTGCATAAAATGCTTTATGTTTTACCCAAAAAGAGTTTTTCAATGACTAATTACATTATTTATTCGCAATATAAAAATAAGTTGCACCTGTACCTGTATACGTAAGTAGATAATGACTGGTGTTAAGTTTGACTTTGATGTTTCTATCAGTTGGTCAGTTGACATTTTTTATTTAACGATTTGCTCAAAATGGAAGTAATTCCACAAAATATTAGAGAAAAGGCCATAAAAGCGACCGAAAATCTTTTGCCAGTTAAATCAAGGCAACAGTATGATCGGGAGTATGGCATATATTTGGTATTTGGAAAGATGCGAACGCAATTCTTCAAATAACCGAAACCGTTTTAATGACATATTTTCAGGAACGGGTAGGTTATTGATTCTATTTTAATACATATGTTTAACAAACTTTATTATTTTTAGTCGGAAAATACAGTCCGAACTCTCTCTGGACTAAGTATTCCACCTAAGGTCTTTTATTAACTTGGGTTGTAACTATCTATCTATCTATCAATCTATCCATCTGGCTGCCTATGTAACGGAATCTTTGAGCCTAATTTTAACCAACTTCCAGCTATTCGATTTCTTTGAAACTTTGCACACGTATTAAGGACCCATGACAATGCAATAATCTGCAAACAGTATCCCTTTATCTTTTTTTAATCGCCAGGAAAAAAAATTCCATTATATTATAAAAACAACACCTAGGATGCCATCTGTTGGAAAAATTTCAAACTTTGCTATTAAATGAGGAAGAAATTTTTAGTGGATTGCAAAGTGTTGACAACGGTCCAAACATTTCCTGGAGTGCCATCTGTTGGCAAAATTTGAAACTTTGCTACTTAATGAAGAAGAAATTTTTTAGTGAGTTGCAATCTTTTGCAAATTTTAAAATTTGCTACCATTGTCATTTCATAGGGGGCTGGTTATTTTCTTTTTGCTGCTTAATTAATTAGTATGTTCTAATTTACTGTTATATTAAGAATTTTGTGCAATATAACGAACTAAAAAATGAAAAATAATTAATAGTTTAAAAAAACTAAAAAAACACGCTTTTATATGCAACCGAACTAAAAATTAAAAAATAATTTTTCATTAAAAAAATATTTTCACTTCATAGTAAAAAGCGTGGGGTGCATTTTACTATTTTTCATAACTTTTCCATCATAGATATTGGCAAATATAATAATTATAACATTTAATATATTAAGCACCCCACGCTTTTTACTATGAAGTGAAAATATTTTTAATGAAAAATTATTTTTAATTTTAGTTCGGTTGCATATAAAAGCGTGTTTTTAGTTTTTAAACCAATAAAACTTCTAATATGGCATTATAAGCGGGCATTATCATAATGCCCGCTTATAATGCCCCTAGGTGTGATAGCAGGTATTATTGCTACCATAACATATTCCGTTTCTAAGGTATTACAGATCAATAATAGGTGGGAACATTTGATGGGAAAAAAGATACAGGCGGATTGAGAACCTTTTCCTTTATGAAGTCGGTTAAAAAATGTATCCCTTTGCAAAATACGCAAAAGACAAACTTACAGACGCTTTTAAAAAGTGTTTATTGATTGTTTTATTAGCTTAAAAACTATCGTTATTACCAATATCACTTACGTTTTCGTAATACAATTTTGTGTTAGGTTTAATAATTTTTTAAAAAAATTGGACTTTCATCGTTTTTCCCGAACATAATAAGTACTACTTAAGTTTTATTTGAAACAATATTTTGCGTTAGGTAACTCTTATTACAAAAATGTGTTTAAAATAAAATGCTTACTACAATAGATAACTAAATATCGTCCTAAGGGCTAAATACATGATATAACTTCGATACAGTTTAATATACCGGATCAGCTATATAACATAACACATAGGCAATGTGAGGAAAAGAGGCAGTCTAACGTGAATATCGGCATGTAAACATTTCTGATTGAATGACTCATTGTACATCCTTTGTTGTTGCTTTTCTGGCCGATATACCTTTACCTATTGCTTGGACTTTTCCTTATATTTTTTTTCAGGCACAAATAGGTGGAAAAATCTACTTATTGCATATTTCGATGGGTAATTTTACTCTCTACAAAAAGTTCTTTTACGCATTTTCAATTAGGTCACTCCTTTAAGAGTTATTTAGCGTCAAACGTTAAGATATGATTAAGTTGTGGCCATCTTTGGGAATTTAATAGTAAAGCCGGCATTTTTTAAATAAAACACTCCGTATATTACATCACCAATAAATAGATATTTCAAAGAGCTTTAGGAAAATACCATATTTGATATATCTATCTCTTATAGTCTTAAAAATATGGTCATTCATATCTGAAAATTATGTTAATTTCCATTATATTTTTAGTTCACTAAGCTAAAGGCACTAAGTATAGTGTCCGAAGATAAAATAGACACATTTTCTATTTTTTAGGATCTGAGTGGCCATATAAAATATCTATTTATTGATGATGTAATATACAGAGTGTATTATTTAAAAATGCCGGTTTACTATTAAATTCCGAGAATGGCCACAACTCAATCTTATTTTAACGTTTGACGCTAAATAACTCTTAAAGGAGTAACTTAATAAAAATTCGTAGAAAAGCTTTTTGTAGAGCGTGAAATTTCTCATCAGAATATGTGATATAGTATATTACATTACAAGTGTGGAAAATGACTAATTTCTGCTATTTTAAGGGTTTTTAAAAAATTATTGATACTTACATATTTTACGACCCTCTTCTAAATAAAACGTGAGGCGGCATATCCAAAATATTCCGTTTTTTTTTTTTTTAATATCAGTAAACAAACTTACGGGACCGGGGAGTGAAAAGGGGTGCTGGGTGGGGTAAAATTGGTAAAACGAGTTAATGAAACTGAACATCACATGTAAAATTAAGTAAAAATTACATTTTTTCCTCATGTTTTTGAGAAAAAATATTAAAATTGTAAATGCATAATCTAAAGTCCTAAAAATAAAAATAAAAGACTACTAACACAGTTACTAAACGTCCGTTATATCATGCAAAATATGGAAAGCATTTGGCAACGTCGGAAGGGTCTGATTCTATTTTATGAATTGATAAAAGAAAGTGGATTCATAAAGTGTGTATTAGCCTCAGGTTTAATTAAGGAATTTAAAAAAGATTTAAGTAGTTGTTTGAGTACATGAAGACAGAGAGAAAGGAATTTGATCTATAGAAGTTTTTCTTTGGCGCTTTAGGTCGAACGGTTAAGCGGCAAGGAAGCCTCTATAAAGTGCGAGCTCAAAGGTAGGAGGGAGATTTTTAATTTGATCTACTTACCTGACAACACTGTGCCACGGAGCAAGCAGTCAGTGAAAGTTGTTTTTTGTGGTTATGTCTATTTTTGTTTTATGTTTTTATTTTTTCGGAAATTTTATTATTACTCTTTTTAATATTAGAAGAAAGCTTATACTATGTAGTAACTTAACGTTAATAAGATGATTTTCGCTAATTTGGGTTCTACTGTTTAAGGTAAGTAAAAGTTTTTTTACAGTCACTTCAATAAATATGTCACTTGCAAAACCAATAGTAGTTTTTAGAATGACATCAAATATATATCACACGAGTGTTGTAAAGTACTTTGCAACACTAGTGTGATATAACGCACTTTCTATGCATGAAACCAGTGTGCTATTTGCTATTTTCTGCAAGTAGTCGTAGGAAAAGTAGATTTTTTTCATTTATTTGTATCTGAGAAAAATAAATAAAAGGAACGTACAAAATCCCATGGTATTTAAATGGGTAAAGCAACATGACTTTGGCACGTGTTGAATCATGAATTAAGAACATTTTTACATTGGATATTTTTTTAGGCTATAAAATAATAGTTTAGGGGCGATTGCTAAAAAATCGGTTTGGGAAATAACGGACACCCTAGTAGGTATTTTTTAAAGCTTTTTTATATAGTTTCAAAAAAGTAAGGTTCTTGACATTATAACATACATAATAACGTATGTCCTAAAAGTTTTGGCACAAAACTCATTGTCTTTAATTTTAACAAAAACAAAATAATATCAAGTTGCCTTTGAAAACAAAAGTTTATTTACTTTATTTACTGTCAGTTGAGATTTATTTATTTTGAAGTTTTCGCTTTAAGATGTCGTATAAATTAGAAATAAGAAAAAGTATCTACAAGTTAGTTGGGCGGATACCCAAGGCTGAAATCTGTCGAATATACCAGAATGAAAACATTTCACGCAGAACCATTTATAGAACAATAGCGGAGTGCGAGCAGGGAATACCATGTCTGAATCTCCCAAAAGTGGAAGACCACGTGCATTTACCGCACAGAGAGATTGGTGAGAAGAGCAAAAAACCAGATTGGAATGTCAACGAGGAGACTGGCTAGGCAATACAGATCTTCTAAGAGTACGATATCGTTGGAATTGAGGAGGAATGGTCTTAAATATCGAAAGAGACGTAAGTGCCCCAAATACTCTCAAGCGCAGCATTAAAAAAAAACCGATAAATATTGTGTGCCCAAACTTTTAGGACATACGTTACGAAGGTTAAATTTTACAAGATCACATAGGTTCAACAAGGGTGGATTAAAAAAACATAATAAATTAGAACAATTACTCAATTCTCGTTATTGTTATGTCAAGTGTGTAAATTGCAAAAGTAAACAAAACGAACAATTAAAATTGTACGTGACTGTTTAACCTTAAGATCCTAATCTTCCGATTAAACATTAAAAATGTCCTTAGTGTCAAGCCTTAGTCTTATTTTATATCTTACTTCTTGTGCTCTAGATTAAGACACATAAACACATGGGAAAGTGATTTCACGCTGTAAAAGTTACGTAACAAAACATTTATGGTAATTTCATGGTTTACCGATACGTGTACAATTAATTTATGTAATGAGTCTGGCTTTCAGCACTGAACTGTTAACATAGGTTTATGTCAGAAAAAATCTGTATTCTTTAAATTTTTATAATAAATAATTATACAGGATGTCTCTAAAAGGTGCGAAATAAATGCTACTAAAAATTTCTGAGGCTAAAATCTGACAATCTAAGACTAACTTGCCTTTTTTATCTTTTTGACATCCCACGAAGGTCTATGCCTAAATACCAGAGTACCGTGGGTGTCGGGTTATTAGATGTTTTAACCCATCGTTCCCCTGTTCCGTCAACGTTGTCCAAGCACTGAAACATGCAGTTGCATTTCACAGCACCTTTTAGACAACGCGGTAGTGCCACCACGGTCGTTATTTTTAAATAACTACTACCTTAATATGTCTCCCCGCTGGGAATCGAACCGCCGACCTCTGGCTTCGAAGATCAAAGCTCTGTCCACTAGGCCACGGGGGAGACGCCTTGAGTCCAAAAGTGGATGATTTCGGAGATTTAGGGTGTTTAAACTGGAATTTTTGTAGAGAAAAGTAACCAAATATGGAATAGTCTCCCTAATATGGAATAGCCGGCATTTCTCTTAAACGAAAACTGACACACGCAATTAGAGAGGTTTGTCTCTTTTTTTATGCCCATTCGCGAGTAGAAGAAGTAACATGCCAGTATTGCTAGCCGTTTTAGTCGCTGTAGTAACATTTTGTTTTATCGCTTTCTCATAACTTTTTAAGGTATTTTAAAAATACGTAATTTTTTGTACAAAAAGTGCACGAAATACTGTTTTTATAACTTTTAGAGATAGTTTAGATATTCGGTTGTAGGTTTTAACGGTATTTGATTTTATTACTTTCTTAATAAAAAAATATAAACATTAGTTTAAAGTCGGCGGAACATCTAAATATGGACAGATCATAGTACCCAAATATGGACTATTCCATAATTGGGTTCTTTGATTATTTAAAAAGCTTCTGATAGAGCAAAGAAAAGAATCAGGAGACAAGAATCAACTCAAAAAAGGGCTTTTCGTCTAATAAATGAACCTTGACTTACAGAGAGGCTTATTTTCTCTCGCTCATCGTCGGCCTGTGGGGGATTTATCGCATTTTTAAAGGTACTTCTATAGCTTCTGCTCTAAGGAATTGTCCATTATAGTTCCTCCACTTACAGCGGTTCCCAATAGAAAAACTCGTGTTGCACGTATGCATTCCTATATACGGTCCAACTGGACAGGCCCCGAACTGCCCCCTTTGTTCGTTCTTTTATCCCTAGCGTATCTAGACGATGGAATCTGCTGCCCGCGGAGGTATTTTCTTTCGTTCTCGTATTTAAATCCCGTGTCAACCTCGTTTAAGGTACCCACAGCGTTGGTGTGGGCTCTGGGCACATAATTGCGCTGTATCCAGATCTTTCTATGTTATATCAAAGTTTTCAAATAGTTTCTTGGTAAATAACTTAAACTTTTAATGGTGTTTAGAGTATTCCATATTTGGGTACCTATTCCATATTTGGCTACCTATATCATTTTTTAGTTTTTTTTAAATCTTTATTAAAATTAATCAATGTAAGGACATGTAAGTGGATGTTAATAATTACTACAAAAAGTTTTTTATTTATAATGTTTATGCAAATTATGTGTAAAAAACAAAATGGTATTCCATATTTGGTCACTTTCTTCTATTGATTATTTAAAAATACCTCTACGTCATGAACACTACATGAAGAATAAATAATAGTTTAAAAAAACTAAAAAACACGCTTTATATGCAACCGAACTAAAAATTAGAAAGTAATTTTTCATTACAAAGAGTTTGTCACTTCAGGTAAAAAGCGACGTGGGGTGCATTTTTACTATTTTTCATAACTTTTCCCTCATATGAATATTTTGCAAATAGAATAATTATAGCATTTAATATATTAAGCACCCCACGCTTTTTATTTTGAAGTGACAAACTCTTTGTAATGAAAAATTATTTTCTAATTTTTAGTTCGGTTGCATATAAAGCGTGTTTTTTATTTTTTTTAACTATTATTTATTTTTTCATTTTTTTAGTTCGATATATCAATTAGTTTTTAAATAAATGCTCCAGTTTATTCACTAAAAAATTCCTTCGCCATTTTTGTCAAGAGACACAGATGATCTGTAAAGGAACTTTATTTACATCCTGACGGTCCTAATCAGGATAACGGGATACTGTTTTTAAATTATTGCATTGTCATCGAGTCCTTGATACGTGTGTGCAAAGTTTCAAAGAAATCGAATAGCTGGAAGTTGGTTAAAAAATTAGGCTCAAAGATTCCGTTACATATTGAATGAATTTACAATCAGAAGCTAATAAAAAAGCGTGTTAAAAGGGGGTGTCACACTTACTTTGCTTTTTGTGAGTAATTCGAAGAGTCGAAGTTTAAACTGGTTTTGCTTTTTATTAAATTTGTTGTCTAAGTCCGACATACGTCCTAAACTTGTTAATTTACGGTATATCGATTATTTAGTAATAAGGACAAATTTGGCATAATTTTTTTATTGTTGAAAATTTTGGTAATTATGGGCCTTAAGATATGGTATGCGTTAAAGATGCCAATTTGACGATGTATGGAAATTTACTAACCATTCGTGAATTATAGGGGAAAAACATCGAAAAATGTTAGGTTATTTTAAAAATAACTGGCTAAGTGGTGAGGTACATGTTATAGCTTTAATAGCCTCTACGGTTCTTGAAGTTGACACTTTTTTTTCTTGTATTTAAACGCCAGAAATTGTTAAATCAAATATTAAATAGTCGATTTAGCCATTTTCTTTTTCAGTATACAACATAATATAGGCATAATTTCTGAAATTTCTGGGACGATGAAAAAACATTTTTAAATACTAGCTTTACCAATCAATGATTAATGTTTGAAGACGTACCTTAAGAATAAATAAATAAAACACAATATCCGGGACATTTTAATAAAAAGAATTTAGGTCAAAAGTTAAAGCAACATATTATATAGCTGGTAATAATAATAAGCAGCTATCTTATTATGTAAAACGTAATTTTTTTCGTATAAATTATCGAAAATATCACAAATCCTAATCTTTACCTTCGGGGAAAGTAATATTATGCGTCAAATGTTGCGTGTTAAGACATCTAAATCAGTTAGAGTTTTAACAGATGTGTTGATTTGCATAATTTATGCAGTAAGTTTGGAATTTAACTAAACACGTTTGCAACTGGTACGTTAAGATTGAATTTTGGAAAATCCATTAGTAGCACATTTTACAGATTTAAATATAAGCTATAATCTTTCAGTTTTTTAAACTTATTTGATCAATGCTTTCAAGCATATCTAAAACACGAATTCCACCTTATATACGCAGATAATTGCCCATGTTTAAGATCCGTGGTCATAGATCTTACAACTTCGAAGCTACAAGTGGTGCTCTTCAGGGTAACAATCTAGCTCCTTTAATCTTCTCGTTATTTATAAATGATATATGTTGTGATATTTCAAGTAACGTTTTGCTATTCGCGGATGATCTAAAGCTGTTCAGGGTTGTTGAGAATCAGTCCGATTGCCTCACATTACAGGAGGACTTGAAAACAGTTTAAACATGGTGTGATAAAAACAACTTACCCTTAAACACCGAAAAGTGTTTCGTTATGACCTACTCAAATAAGTTAAATCCAGTTCACTTTGAGTACAAACTAGATAATGCGGCAATTGGTCGTTGTGAAACATTTAAGGACTTGGGTATTACTTTTGATACAAAGTTCTCTCTTATTGATAACCTTATATTTCTGTTACGTCCGCTCTGTTCTTGAATATGATTCTATTATTTGGCACCCAATGTACAACAAGTATATAAATCAATTAGAAAATGTCCAAAGAAAATTTGTAAAATTTTTTCGCATTTAAAGGTAGTGGACGTTATTCACCGAGGGTGTATACCAGGAAGAGCTCCTTAAACGGTTTCAGATTCCCTTTTTAAATAATCGCAGAAAATATATATATCAATTCAATTTCTGTTTCAAGTCTGCAGATGCCTTATTGATTGTCCTGAATTATTGTCCCAGATAAATTATCTATGTTTCTTTTAAATCTGTCTTCAGATCTGACTCTTTCCTACATTTCACTTACCTACACCTTCTACTAATGTTTTGATTAAAACATCACTATTTCAAGCTATGCGCCTTATGAGACTTGTAACGACTTTGATGCCTACGACCTGTTTTCAATTCAGTTATTATTATTATAATTTATGCCATGCAATGATTTTTTTCAGTTAGTATGAATGTGTATCAAACTGTCTTATAAATGAATTACTGTTAGACAATAAGGATTATTATTATTATTATTATTATTATTAAAACGAAAGCTTTCACGGCTTAACTGAGGAATCTTAGTTCTTGGGTTTGGACTGCGTCGAATTGAAATCATTTCCCGACGTTTCACCTTCGATTGTATGAGGCATCTTCAGGGATCTTAACTCTGGGAGATTGGAGCACTGAAGGCAAAACGTCGGTAAACAATTTTAAGCAACAAGAATTTTTAGTTCAGTTGCATATAAAAGCGTGTTTTTTAGTTTTTTTACACTATTATTTATTTTTCATTTTTAGTTCGATAAAATCAATTAGTTTTCTGCGGACATGTGATATTGAAATGTTTCACGAACTATTTCGTAATCTAATCATTTCATTTAAAGCTTCACTGTTGCATGGGGTTTCAGAACGCAACTACTCCGAACAAGTTTCTGTCAGCCTTATGCTGAGAGTACGTCCGAAACTGCACGCATGCGCAGATCTCGCACTAGCTCTTTCTCTGTTACTCTCCTACAGAAAAATCTATAAAGGAATTTATTTATCTTGGCGATCCTAATCAGGATAACGGGATATTGTTTGCAGATTATTGCATTGTCATGGGTTCTTGATACGTGTGCAAGTTTCAGAAGAAATCGAATCGCTGGAAGTTGGTGAAAATTAAGCTTCCTTAGTCCCCAGGTATTGTTCGGATTTTATCTGTTATTGAGTATTTATCTTTATTATCAATATAAATAAAAAGTTATTCGTAATCTATACGCATAAACTACGAAAATTAAGGACAAACAACTGACTGACTAAAAATAGTAAAAAAGCTAGTAAATTGTTTTAATATTTCTATATTTCAAACACAGGGCCCGGTACAAATAAAAGTTGCGAGTCCTCTTAATTAACAAACAAAAAAAAATGTCCTCAGTATTATTTACATTACTTATCAAAGTACCATTAAAAAAATATTTTACCAATCGCTTTTGTGTCTTTATTAGTCTCTTGTTTGTTGATAGCAAAAATTTATCAAGTTTTTGCGTATGGGTTAAAAATCAAATTCATTTTTCGACAGAGTGTGAAAATTAAAAAAAAATACTTTTAAAACCACCTTTAAACATTTTTTTTGTAAATTATAATTTAATAAATGATAGTTTAAAATCCAAAACACGCTTTTATAGTAAATCGAACTAGAAAAATAATTTTCATTACAAAGAGTTTGTCACTTCAGAATAAAAGCGTGTAAGTGCTTAATATATTAAATGTTATAATTATTCTATTTGCAAATATCTATGAGGGAAAAGTTATGAAAAATAGTAAAATGCACCCCACGCTTTTACTTCCAGTGACAAACTCTTTGTAATGAAAAAATTATTTAATTTTTAGTTCGGTTGCATATAAAGCGTGTTTTTTAAACTATCATTTATTAATATAACTTACAAAAAAAAATGTTTAAAGTTGGTTTTAAAAGTATTTTTTTTAATTTTCACACTCTGTCGAAAAATGAATTTGATTTTAACCCATACGCAAAACTTGATAAATTTTGCTATCAACAAACAAAGACTAATAAAGACACAAAAGCGTTGGTAAAATATTTTTTAATGGTACTTTTGATAAGTAAATGTAAATAATACTGAGGACATTTTTTTTTGTTTGTTACTCAGAGGATCTCCGCAACTTTATTTGTACTGGCCCTGTGTTTGAAATATAGAAATATTAAAAACAATCTCTATCAGCTTTTTACTATTTTTAGTCAGCTCAGTTGTTTGTCCTTAATTTTCGTAGTTTATGCGTATAGATTACGAATAACTTTTTTATTTATATTGATAATAAAGATAAAATACTCAATAACAGATAAAACTGAACAACACCTGGGGACTAGAAGCTTATCTTTCACCAACTTCCAGCGATTCGATTTCTTGAAACTTTTCATAACTTTTCCTCCTCATAGATATTTGCAAATAGAATAATTATAATATTTAATATATTAAGCAACTCCCACGCTTTTATTCTGAAGTGACAAACTCTTTGTAATGTGAAAATTATTTTCTAATTTTTAGTCTGGTTGCATATAAAAGCGTGTTTTTTAGTTTTTTTAAACTATTATTTATTTTTCATTTTTAAGTCTGATATATCAATTAGTTTTTTAAAAATAAATGTCTAGTTTATTCACTAAAAATTCCTTCGCCATTTTGTCAAGAGACACAGAGGATCTGTAAAGGGAATTTATTTATCCTGGCGGTCCCATTCAGGATAACGGGATATCGTTTTAAATTATTGCACTGTCATCGGTCCTTGATAGTGTGCAAAGTTCTTCAGAAAAGAAATTGAATCGCTGGAAGTTGGTGAAAAATTAGTCAAAGATTCCGTTACATAGATAGATAGATAGATATTACAACCCAAGTTAATAAAAAGCGTGTTAAAAATAGTAGTAAGCCTGTCGATGCCTTTAAAAATCGCGTTCTCGTCGATGTTTTACCGACTCATGCGGAGAGCCTAAGCAAATAAAATACAGCAAATTTATGCATTATGAAATAGGGCGTAAGCTCCAGCAAAAACCTCCGGCTAGTTGCGCTATTGGTGTACGTATTTATAAAGTCGGTTTTTCTTAACTAAATCACGTTCTCAAATATTTTTCGTATGTTAACGCATAAAAATATGTAAATATAAAAAAAAAAAAACCTTATATATTGTTTTGTTGCAATCACCTTATTTCGTTTCACATTCGTTTTGTTGTAAAAAACGGGAACGTGCAGCAGGTAATTTTTTTGTGCAAGGTTGCAATAAAACTTTACTCGTGATTTATCGTATACATACAGTTAATTTATAATAATTAAGAAATTTACCAAAGTAAATCACAGTTGGTTGTTAATATAATAATTATTTTTAATGCAAACATCCACTATTAAAAATGATATTATAAAAAATTGTAATTTTCTGGATTACGTATAACCTTTCCTTGGTAAAAAAATTTAAAATTGTTTAATATCATAGGAAATAAGGTTTTATATTCAGAATGTTTTTAATTGCGAAAGAAAAAAATAAAAGAGTTCATATAAACGTAGTTTCGATGATACATCGTTTCAAGATGTTACAAAGGGTGTTAAATTTTGAAAAACATCTGTTTTTATACACTGAATTGTATCCTCAGTTGGTTTCTTGTGAAACATTTTTTAAATATTAATACTAAATGAAAATTGCTTTTTAATGTTTCAAAATTATTAGAGCATTACTCTACAATTTGAACGCCTTTCTAGAGGGCTTCATCAAAGTACTTCGTATACTGTATACGAAGTACTCTTGATGAAACTAAGTAGCAAATATCTTTTTGTAATATTTTTGGCCATAAAAAGCAATTTTCTGTTAATATCTGTTTTTAATTTACCACTTAACTGTTTCTAAACTGATTCTGATGAGAATTTGGCAGTGTTATTTGTTGTCAGTACCGTATTTTCCATTAGGCTGACTAGGCTACAGCCTAGGGCACCATGAAACAAGCCAGGCGCCAGACAGGAGTAATAGGCGCTGAACAGGAAGTTTCTAAAAAAGTTTAGGTCGGGTGGGGATTACAACAAACTTTTCTGTGGGGATATAAATAAAATAGACATAAAGGAATGACCTTTTTGTTTTTGGACTGAAGAGATGAGGTAAGGACCTTTTTTTGTAGTTGTAGCCTAGGGCGCCTCATACACTTAATACGGCCCCTGTTTGTTGTATTAAATGACTGGGCTAATTCTATTAACTTCATGGTCCAGTGGCGTCTGGCGAAACCGAAACGAATATTTCTGATCAAAAAAATGTACTCTACTAAATTTTGTGCCTTTTGTCCAAATTTTATTTAAGTTATTTAAAAAATATTATTTTTGTCTTTTGATTTAACATAAAAAAGAAGATAAATTGAGAGCATTTTGATGGTAGTTACAATCAGTATTTATAATACATTTTTTATTTGTAAAAATAACTATTTTAAAAGCTGCTAAGACCAGCAATTTGGGGAGGTACAAATGAGAAGCTTGATCTTATTATTTCTTAATGTGAAATTATAACATGTATAAGCAATTTTTCATGGTCAGTCTAACTGAAAATACCCACTCGTGTAATAATATCATTTCACACCATAAGAAGCCACTATAAAATTATATTTAAAGAATTTTCATACATAAAAAATAAGTTTCATCGAGCATGTTAACTTTAATTACATTATAATTGTTGTAAACAAAATGATAGTTCAGATATAAATATAACATTATTGTATTGCCTACGCTCACGCCATTCTGTAATAAAAGAGTTTTTAATAATTAAATGTACAATAAAAATATCTTTGGAGGTTTAAATTATTGATATAAAACAGAAAATATGCTGTGTTGACTAACGTATGTCCTTAAAGTTTTGTCTTTAATTTTAACAAAAACAAAATAATATCAAGTTGCCTTTGAAAACAAAAAGTTTATTTACTTTATTTACTGTCAGTTGAGATTTATTTATTTTGAAGTTTTCGCTTTAAGATGTCGTATAAATTAGAAATAAGAAAAAGTATCTACAAGTTAGTTGGGCGGATACCCAAAGCTGAAATCTGTCGAATATTCCAGAATGAAAACATTTCACGCAGAACCATTTATAGAACAATAGCGGAGTGCGAGCAGGGAATACCATGTCTGAATCTCCCAAAGTGGAAGACCACGTGCATTTACCGCACAGAGGTCAGAGAGATTGGTGAGAAGAGCAAAAACCAGATTGGAATGTCAACGAGGAGACTGGCTAGGCAATACAGATCTTCTAAGAGTACGATATCGTTGGAATTGAGGAGGAATGGTCTTAAATATCGAAAGAGACGTAAGTGCCCCAAATACTCTCAAGCGCAGCTTCTTCGTATACCAAGATGTTGTCGTCAACTGAGGCGGGTACATTTTGCCAATGAAAAAATCATTATTTTAGATGACGAAAAGTATTTCACTTTGAGTAATTCTGAAATGAAGGGAAACGATGGATTTTATACGGACAACGTAGAGGAATGCCCTGACAATGTTAGATACAAACATAAAGCGAAATTTGCAGATAAAATCCTTGTCTGGTGCGCAATTTCTAACAGGGGTGTATCCCGACCTTTGTGGGAAGAGTGAGGGGTGAAGCTTTGAATAGTCAGAGCTATATTGATAACTGCCTTTCCAAATTGCTTCAGTTTGTCCGCGAACATCATGCTAATGACGATATCATGTTTTGGCCAGACCTAGCATCATGCCATTACTCAAGAGATACCCAAAACTGGCTTCGACAACACCACATACCTTTTGTTCCCAAAAACGATAATCCTCTAAACTTGCCGCAGGCCCGCCCAATAGAGGATTTTGGGCTGTACTGTCTAGAAAGGTTTATCATGGAGGCTGGGAAGCACAAGATGAGGAACAATTAAGACGGCGAATTTACGAGAAATTAAGAGAAATTGAACTGAATTCCGCCCAGGACCTCATGAGAGACATTCGAAGAAATTTGCGCCTGGTAGAGCAGAATGGGCCACTCCACATAATTCGATAGTATAGTTTAGTTAAGTATTGAGTTGTAATTTATGATAACTAGTTAGTGTTTAAATAAATTTCTTCATTAAAAAAAAACCGATAAATATTGTGTGCCAAAACTTTTAGGACATACGTTATAAAATTACGTTTTTAAAACAAAATTAAGATACTATAGGTAAAAATGTAGATTTGGTAAGATTCTAAACATTACTTAAGCTTTTTAACGCATAAATCATTGGAGATTTTAATCTGCGTAAGAATTCGCTCACGTCAAGGGTAAATTCTGTAACAGAACCACACAAAATTCACTAAAAACAAATTTCCTAAAATCTTTTATTTCCCCAGTATGTGACATAATTTAATCTTACGCAAAATTCTTTAAAGCGTAAATATTTGCTGCTTTTGCAAAATAACCGCCCATTCTTTAGCTATGACCTTACAAGGTTTAGAACCAATTAATTGAATTAAAACGTCTATTTTATGTAAACGAAATAGCTCAATACATTAAGTTGTTATTTTTATTTCATTAGGAAATTCCGTAAAACATGCGTGTGGAAACTTTTCAATATACAGGGTATATCAAAGGGAGCAATGATGCATCTTACATAAAAAGAAGGAATACATAAAAAGTAAGTTTAATTATGATTTTTGTGTCAAAATATAAATGTTCACTGGGTTGCCCTATTAAAGATAATATGTTCTGGCTATTTGATCACAGCTAAAGCTATGCAAGAACTTATAAAACATGTCGATCTGTAAAATGTGGAACCAATGGTACGACCACATGAGAAAGATAATATTGCTTAAATTTTGATAATACAGGAAGTAAAGAAAAAGCAGAATGCATTAATAAATTTAAAAAGAGTGAGAATTGTACGTATCATAAAAAAACCTGCTTTAAAAAAATTAGGTGTGGCTTTTAAATCTATGCCTACTACCATTAGTTATTTTAAAACATTTCCGCCAATTATTAATTAAATTTTTGGTCAGTATTTTTCTGTCTATTAAACTAACTTTAAAAATGATAACTGGTCTGTATATTATTTTATAAACAGAATGTTGTGTGTGAAATAAACACCTTATTACACTTAATTATGTGCTAGCTAACAATACCTACACTTTTTTGAGAAAAACCTTTCATTTATATCTAATAGACTTTTATTATTGTTTTATTAATATGAAAACACAATTATATATTAAAAGAAATGACAAAGTACATTTTTAAGTTTAGAAAATTAACGTAAATTAGCGAAATTTATTTCACAAAAGAAAGTGAAAACAATAACTGTTTATCTTTAAAACAATACTAAATAAACGTTTTCCATGTTGTGTTCAAAGCTAAATGGATCTGCTACTAAATAAACAAAACCCGTGACTTATGTTGCTTCATGAATAAAAAAATATTTTTGGTGCATAATTTAAATACACCCTTATTTGATAGCTATTTATGTATCAAGGGCGTTACTAGGACTATAATGCCCTGAAGGTCGAAATAGCCCGAGGGAATCTGGCCCGAGGGCTAGATTTTGACCTGATAGGTAAAGTAAAGTAAAGCCCGTGGTGCATACAATGCTTTATGTTTTACCCAAAAAGAGTTTTTCAATGACTAATTACATTATTTATTCGCAATATAAAAAATAAGTTGCACCTGTACCTGTATACGTAAGTAAATAATGACTGGTGTTAAGTTTGACTTTGATGTTTCTATCAGTTAGTCAGTTGGCATTTTTTATTTAACGATTTGCTCAAAATGGAAGAAATTCCTCAAAATATAAGAGAAAAGGCCATAAAAACGACCGAAAATCTTTTGCCAGTTAAATCAAGGCAACAGATCGGGAGTATGGCATATTTGGTATTTGGAAAGATGCGAACGCAATTCTTCAAATAACCGAAACCGTTTTAATGGCATATTTTCAGGAACTGGTAAGTTATTGAATTTATTTTAATACATATGTTTAACAAACTTTATTATTTTTAGTCGGAAAAATACAGTCCGAACTCTCTCTGGACCAAGTATTCCACCCTAAGGTCTACGTTGTTGGTCTATAAAAATATAGACATTTCGCAATACCATCGTCTCATATCTTTTTTAAAAGTTAAGTCGAAAGGATACGTCCCGAAGAAGTCTAAAGTTTTGGAAGGAGAACAAATATTAAAATTCTTTAATGGACTGTTCTTCTATACAAAATAGCGTTAGTGCTACCACCGCTGCTACCATCACAAAAAACACCAACCATTCTATAGTGCGATCAGCTACATTTTCCGGGACATTTCAAAATTGTAATTTTGATTTTGGAAATAAAGTTTAATTTTTAGTATTGTTTAAAGAGAAATTATTTTTGTATAAACTTGATCTTTATTGTGAGAGAAATAAAATTGGATAAGCAATAAAATTTCCATATTATTATGCCCGCTTATAATGCCGTAGGTGTGATAGCAGGTATTATTGCTACCATAACATATTCCGTTTCTAAGGTATTACAGATCAATAAATAGATGGGTAAAACATAAAATATTTTACCGTTGTAGTTTATATTATATTTAACAAACTTTATGAGAGTTTCCTTAAAAGTGTTATTCTAAGTAATAATAATAATAGAAATAATAATAATAATACCCGCCCATACTGTACTCATGTGTACATAAAAGGCAGGCAAATAAATGTTAATTGTTCATATAAAATCCAGTTTACGTTTTTAAAAGTCATTTATGCCAAAATAAAAGTCATGTACAATTTTGCAATTTAGACACTATCATATCTGTGTGACCCACATTACCTACCCTAAGGTAATTTTCAGTTTAAGATATATAAGGAGTCATAAAATCAGATATTATGCCGGTGATTAATTCTTATTTATTTTTGCTTTACCGTGTAAATTTTAAGTAAATTATTTAAATTGTTAAATTATTTATTTTATTATAATTATTTTAATTAACCTTATTATAAGCATGAGCTGTTGAATCGTTGATCCTGACGCAGTCCATTGTGCCAATTCAGAGAAACTTTCGACGTGAATTTAATTTATGCGAGTGCGTGCTAACGTCTCCAACAAGAAATGCAACTTTAAGATGGGTAAGAAAATTGTTTTCTTACTCGTCCCCAAACACTTCCCCAACTCAAAGAACAAATCTGTGAAGAGACAATCATCTCGACAACCACGAACGTAGATTTATTGACGCGTGTTATGCGCCATTTCTACTCCAATATGCAGCAGTGCATTGAAGACAGGCGGTTGTCACTGTCTCAGAATGTAATTTTTGGCAAAACTGAAAGTGTTTTAATTAATTCATCTTCATGAATTAATATTTTGAGTGTTAGTAACAAACAAGTACCTAATAATGATTATAATTAGTCTTTGTATTTAAAGTCAGGATATCTGAAGATTCGTTAATCGGTAATGGATTCAATTTAGTTATATTTCTAGTGAGAATGTTATGTTTTGGTTTAGTACGACAACCTAATTTTATGTCTCTACTAGGTAATATTTCAATTACTCTGGCTAATGGCCAGTCTAAAGGACGCGTATTATCTTCTTTAAGTAAGACCAAATCGTTGACTTTAAGATTGATTAAATGGTTTTAACCACTTTGGTCTATTTTGAAGCATATTTAGGTATTCTTTTGACCATCGATTCCAAAAGTCTTGTTGTAATTTTGCGCAGGGTTGCCATCTAGAAAGTCTAGAAATTGATTTTCTGCGAGGTCGGGTTCTGGATAAGAAGTCATACTATCTCCGATTAAAAAGTGACCAGGTGTTAAAACAGCCATGTCAGAAGGGTCATTTGACATGGGGGAATAAAGGTCTCGAATTTAAAATGGCTTCGATTTGAGCCAAAACAGTAGACAGCTCCTCAAAGGTTAGATTAGAATCGCCTATAACTCTATAAATATGATATTTTGTGCTTTTAATTGCACTTTCCCATAATCCCACCCCAATGAGGACTTTTTGGAGGAATGAATTTCCATTATGTCTTTATTAAAGAAGTTAAAAAATTTCAAATTGTTTCAAGGTTATTTTTTATTTTGGAAAAAATCATAAAATTGTTTTAATTGATTTTTAGCACCTGAAAAGTGATTGCATTATCGCTATAAATAATTTGAGGATTACCTCTGCGAGATATGAATCTTTTTAGACATCACAGAAAAGCTTCTATGGACCCAGGTCAGAACACTAGTTCTATATATGCTTTTTGCCTTAGGTGCGTACGAACACTGCAATATAGCTTTTTTAAAGAGATGCTTTTTCGTAACTTTGAAGTGCGGACAAAAAGGGACCACCAAAATCTGCTCCCCACTTTGGTAAGGTGTGAAATTTATGCTCGATCTTTCGGTAAATCGGACATAACCTGTTGACAATTGACCGCCTTAAAACGATAGCATGTCATGCATTTTCGATTATTTTTCTTTATTTCGCGAGAGATGCATTTAAAGGCCAGTATCTTAATCTAAAATTACTTAACACGTTTTGTGGACCTGCATGTCCAAGAATTAAATGTTCTTTTTTAAGCATTAATGAAACAACATGGTTTTTTGATGGTAACAAAATTGGATGTTTTTGGGTGAAAGGCAGGTCGGAGTAGGAAAGCCTCACCGCCGACTCTTAGTAAACCAGAGTCATCTAGAAACGGTGCCAGTTGTAGGATGGACTTATTTGATATAATTTTATTGAAATTTAATTCTTGTATTTCTTGAGAAAAATGCTGATTTTGTAAAAGTTTTATGATGGTAAGTTCTGATTTTTTCTAGTTCGTTTACTGATAGGGAACCTTTTAGTTTTTATGGAATTTGATTTTAGATTGTTAAAAAATCTAAAACAATACGCTATTACACGTTGTAGACGAGTAAAGGACGAAAATTTTGCAAATAGATCGGAAATTATGTTGTGACTTTTATTAAATATATGCAGAGAAACTTCTTTAATGTTAGATTTAGATTTGGCTTCTGGTACTTCTTGCAAGTTTATATTTTGATTAAAATCATCGAAATTTAAAAAAAGGATTTAATAACATGTGTGGTCCATGCCACCAAATAGTAGAGTCTTTAATGTCATTTGGAGATAAGCCTCTTGACAAGAAGTCAGCAGGATTTTCTGCAGATTTAATATGTCGCCAAGAAAAATTAGATGTTAAATTTTGAATTTCCGCCACTCTATTGGCAACGAAAATTGTCCATTTGGAGGGATGTGATTTGATCCAACATAAAGTTATTTCTGAGTCTGTCCACAAATTGACGCTAGAAATTTGAATTTTGTTTTCATAAACAGAAATTATTTTTGACTTAATTTTGATAAAAGAACCGCTGCGCACAATTCCAAGCGCGGTAATGTGACTGTTTTTATTGGAGCTACACGACTCTTTGAAGTTATCAAGTTACACGATACAGTGTCATCTGAATAAATTGTTCGTACATAAATACATGCGCCATAAGCTTTCAAACTACTGTCTGAAAAGCCATGTAATTCAATTTTCTTAATCTCTTTTGGTAAAAATAAATACCGAGGAATTTTAGAAGGGAAAGATGTGAAATACTTTGCATGAATTCGTTCCACTCATTTGACATTTCAATACTTAGTTGATCGTCCCAGTCTAATTTTAATAACCAGATTTTTTGCATAAATATTTTGGCTATAACAATGACTGGACCTATAAAACCCAACGGGTCGAACATCTGTGCGATTTTTGATAAAACTTCTCTTTTAGTATTTAGAGGTTTTTCAGATATTTGTGGTAGGGTTACTAAAAAATAATCAGATTCTGAATTCCAGGAAATACCTAGAATTTTGCTTGAAATATTGTCAATTTTAATATCAAAGTTAGTGGTATTGTTTTTCTCATGTATAAAATTTAAAAATTCCTTAGAATTTGATGCCCATTTGTGCAAGTTAAAATTTGCTGATTTAAAGATATTTATTAACTCAAAGTAAAGTTCTTTTAATTCATCCAAAGAATTTGCACAACCTAAAATGTCATCGACATAGGTGCCATTTAAAATTGCATTTGAAGCAAGAGGAAAAGATTTTTGATTTTTATAGCAATTTCATTTAAAGTTCGAGTGGATAAGAATGGTGCACTATTTGTGCCATAAGTGACTGTTTGTAATTCAATGCATTTTAAAGAATCATTTGGTTTTTCTCGCCATAATATATTTTGTAAGAACGTCTGATTTGGATTTATTAAGATTTGACGGTACATTTTTCGATATCTGCAATGAGAACAAATTTTGACAGTCGAAATTGACATAAAATGTCATAGAGTTCAGGTTGGACTGGATACCCTTTTAGCATTATGCTATTTAAAGAACGACCGGAAGAACTTTTTGCACCAGCGTCAAACACTACACGGAGCTTTGTAGACTGATTTGCTTCGCGAACAACACAATGGTGAGGTAGGAAGTATTTATTTTCACCTTTATCATTAGTCAATGAAAGAGGAACATATTTGCCATGATTTAAATCAACATACTCATCTATAAATGCTTTATAGCGAGAAAATAAACTAGGATCTTTCTGAAACCTTTGTTCGAGATTAAAAAAGCGTTTTTCTGCTTGAAAATAAGAAGAACCTAATTTTAAATGTTCATTAGGATTTTTGAGAGGTAAATCTACCTGATAAGAACCATTGGATAAAATTTTTGTAGTACATTGAAATATTTTTTCTGCCTGCTCATCCTCAGGCGTAAGAAATTTAGTATTGGAGGGCACCTCTTCAATGCTCCAAAACCTTTGAAGAAAATGATCATCTTCTGATGATTGTAAAAATAAACACTGATTTTGAACAGAATTGTTTGAATTGTTATCGATGTGAGCACTATGTAACGAGATGACTTGGGTAGGAATGGAACCTCCCACAATATAACCTAGATGAGTTTCTAATAATGTTAGAAAACCTTCTTGAATTTTTATAATTCCTCCGGTTACAAGACTATAATAGACGTCTGCCCCTAACAGTACATCAACCTTACTCGGAATGTGAAATTTAGGATCTGCTAGTTTTATATTACTAGATATTGGTATTTTGTCTCGAATAAGATTTATTTGAGGTAAATTTTGTGTTATTTTATTAACAACGGTAAAATTGACATTAAATTTGAAATTTTTAATATTTGAGTGTACTTCCAGATTCTTGACAATTTGGTGAGAAACTGAACAAATATTTTCAACACCTTCAATACTGATATTTGCTGGCAAAGTCTTATATTTTAGTTTTTGTATTAAAGAATCTGTGATTAATGAAGTTGTACTGCATGGGTCAAGTACGGCCCTGACTTTATATTTTACATGGTCTACAGAAAAAATTGAGATTTCAGCAGTAGCCAATAATGCCTTACCACTGGCGGAAAAAGTAGTTAACACTTGGTGTTCAGAATTTTGCACTTGATTATGTAAATTATTTTCTATAGCTTGATTTGATTGATTTTGGCTGGAATTTGGAACGCTTGTATTTTGAGAAGTAGTATTTTGATTATTTTGACTTTGATTGAAGCATTGACTGTTTGTTGAATTTGGAACCCCAGTTGAATTTTGATTATTAAAGGATCTACTCTGAAAATTAGAATTTGAATTTTGATGAGTAAATTTTCTTTGAAAATTAGTAGAATATCTTGTATGATTTTTATTGCTTTGAGGAGAGTCTTGGGAATTATTAAATTCTAAATGTAAACTAGCATGATGTCTGCCTTTACAAACGGAGCAGCCGTTTGCTTTGCAAAAAGATGTTTTATGGTTGTTACGTAAACATATGTAACATAAGAGATTATTTTTATAAAAGCTCTTTTCTGAGCATGTGATAAATTATTATATTTTATACAATTTTCAACAGAATGATTTGTGAAATCACAAAACAGACATTGTTTATTATTTGTTTTTGGCAAATCTGGATTTTTATCAGACATTTGACTTATATTAACTTGATGTGAGGTTTTTAACTCTTGTTTTTTGTGTACAGAGGTAGACTCAGGAATAGAGTCCAATACTCTACATCTTTTTTTCTAAAAAATCTAATAATTTTTGAACTGTGGGATTTTCTTTTGGATCTCTTTCAAATTCAAAAGCTTTTATTGTACCAATGTCTAGTTTTTGAGTTAATATATACACAAATACTAAATCCACATTATAAGCATTATGATTGTGCAATGCATCAAAATTTTGTTTTATTTTCGTAAGAAAAGTTCTCAAAGATGTAGTCTTACCCAAGGAAGGTGCATCTAAAATATTTTTTATGTGGGTATATATAGTTTTTAATTGATTATCAAATCTGTCTTTAAGGGTGTCAATCGCTATTTGAAAATTATTGTCATTAATTTTTAAATTACTAATTAAGCTTAGGGGTTCTCCCTTTAAAAATGAAATCAAATATGTTAACTTTTCGGATCCAGAAAGATTTTGATTTTGAATTATTGTTTTATCGAACAATTCATAAAAATGATTCCATTCGGTTAAGTCACCGGAGAAGCATGGAATTTTAAGATCGGGTAATTTTACAAAAGAATGATTAGTCTGTGACTGAGTCTGTAAATTCGCAATTGCATTTGCTTGAGAGCTTAGATTTTTATATAATCTCTAAACACACTTGAAATAGACAAATATTTAGTTTCAATATTCTCTCGATCTGAAACCTCAGCCTCGTCCAAGATTTCAATCTCATCTTGAACTTCATTATAATCATGAAATGCTTTCATTAGACTCTCATTTTTTATTTCAAATTCAGAGAGGCGAGCAGTATCTCTGAATTTGTTTAGCCAGGTTTCAGCTCGTGTGATACTAGCTTTACATAACTTACGTCTATTTTTTAAACTATCCATTTTTGACATTAAAAATTATTGATTGGAATGTTTACAAGAATATTTTATACAAGTATGGAGACTTTAAAGAATTGATAACAAATAGAAAGTGGAAAAATTAAATTTATAGTCTTTAACAGAAAATATGCTCGTGAATATATTTTAAATAAAAAGATCCTACCTTGACTGTGATCTATTTTTTGTTCTATTTCTACTAAACCTTATGAGTTGATTCCACACTAAAGTTTTTATTTCTTGACCGTTGAAACACTACTGGAACACACTGAAAGTCTCTGAGAACTGGCAGTCTCTAAAAAACTTTACTCTTGACGGATTGATTGAGAGTCACTGGAATTTGACACGGAAATTGGATATGGACGTTTATTTTTATTTTACAGATTTTAATTCGAAGATCGCTGATTGTTTACCGAAATCCGGCTCGATTATGACCAAAAATTATGTTAACGCATAATTTGTTGTTTATAGTGCAGGAACTTATTCTGCACTTACCCCTCGAAGGACCAGAAGACTACTACTTCAATAAAATAACTGAAATATTATTTTATAATATATTTCGTATTAATTTAAAACTAAGAATCGGTTACGTGTCACTAAATCGGGTTCTAAAGTCAATAAATCGGGTTCTAAAGTCACTAAATCGGGTTCTAAAGTCACTAGTTATTAAAGGTAATACACTCACTTGAAAATTTTACTAAAGCAATTGCAAATTGCGAACTCTTTGTTTGTTGCTAACTTAAAAAATGGCGCACGCCAAAGGCGGATAGCGTGAAGTTGAAAAGTAATAAAATAGTATAGTTTGGAGGGACTTTTCCTCTTAAAATTTGCTTTGTGTTGCTTAAGACTTAAAACACTTTATGATATAAAAACTTTGATAATAATTTTGGGGATTTTCCCAGAGAAAATTGGAATTTTTGACGACAAAACAATTTATGACTTATACTTTTTTAGACTCGAGCGCGATAGATATTTTCGTTGCTGCTGCATGACCTTCTTCGGGGAAAATTATTATTTTTATACATAAAGCGCCATCTGTGTTATTTATTAATAATTAATGGTAGAAATCCCCGCTACCAAGCGGGCAAACTATTGAAATTGCGAAATATTAAAATTTAAAAATCCCAAACAAAATATTGTTTAATGTTAGTTACTTCATATAAAAAAGGTTCTATCGCGCTTCGTTAGGAAGATATTGACCTTCAAAGTTGGTATGAAAAAACTTATTTCAATTATAACTTTTAAACTGTTGCCACAATACCAATGATATTTGAGCTACTAAATAACCTCATATATAATGCTTTTTTCGTAGGTAAACGGCTGTTCAGTAAGTCGGAATTATACAAGGTCCGACGATTTTTTTTTTCATTTAATGTATGCATTTTAACACAGGTGACAAATTTTACATTTTGCTTTAACCGTTTGATTCCTTCATATAATTGGTACTGGTTAGTTCTGGTTCAGCTCAAAAAGTTATAACTATAAAATAAGTTTTTTTTTACACAACTTTGAAGCTCAACGCTTCACAACGAAGCGCGATAGAACTTTTTATATAGGAAGGTAGTTACATTATTTTGGCTTACTCTATCACCCCTATCATTTTTGACCTCACCTTTCCAAACACAATTTAATAATAATTTTGCAAAAATTTATTTAAAAGGATGTATTTGTATTATTAATAATTAAGTTACAGGATACAATGTGACACAAACAATTAATAAAGCGTAATTATTATTACAACATTGTTTTGTTAATTTTAATTTAATTAGCCTTAACACATTGTTGAAGATCATTTTACACAACTTGCTGTAATTTCGTGTTATTGTTGTAACAATAACAGCAATTCAATTCAATTTAATGCATCCAAAACACACTCATGTTCCTTGTCGTGAAAAAAATCATCAAACACTCACCCTTTGCTTATGAGTGGCCAGGTTTTTGCAAAGCGGGGACACATTTAACCTTGTGGGCGTCACATTTAAGAATACCCTTAACTGGCATAAACACATGGTATCTATAGCCACCTCGGCTTTAAAAAAGCTTGGATTTCTTTTTCGAGCCAAAAGTATTTTCTCCTTCCAATTTGTACACTTTGTATGTGTCCCAAATTCGACCCTCTCTGGAATAC
This sequence comes from Listronotus bonariensis, assembly GCA_014170235.1. Lineage (NCBI taxonomy): Eukaryota > Metazoa > Arthropoda > Insecta > Coleoptera > Curculionidae > Listronotus > Listronotus bonariensis. The sequence continues at coordinate 40,364 of JACEGR010006730.1, forward strand.
TGTTCTCATGTCTGGGGAATGGCATTCCCTACAACCCTCCATTCTTGATGCCATTCAAAGAAGGGCTGTTCGTCTTATTAATGATCCTTTACTTACTCATAGACTTCCTTCTCTTGCCTATCGTCGAGCTGTGGGAGATCTATCGCTTTTCTATAGATACTTCCACGGCTTCTGCTCCCGACGAATTATCCAGTATAGTCCCTCCTTTGGCAGCTCCCAACAGAGAAACTCGTGGTGCCGCACGTTTGCAACCCTATACGGTCCAATTGGACAGTCCCCGAACTTCCCATTTCGTTCGCTCTTTTATCCCTATAGTTTCTAGAATGTGGAACCTACTGCCAGCGGAGGTCTTTCCCTTCCCCCAAATCTTCAAGTTTTTAAGTCCCGTGTTAACAAACTTCCTCTTACCTTGCTTAAGACACCCAGACAGTATTAAGGCTCTTAGCCTTCCTGGATTGTCCAAAGATTTAAAAAAATCAATTTAAAAAGCCTAATTTTATTTTTGCTAATTAACTGAAAGCGTGCCGCCAAGTACACAAAAACATGAAAGCAAATAAACCTTTTGTGAACAATGATTTATTGCAGCAAATAATATTCAACCCGACGACTACGCCACGCGTTACAGGTTTTATGGCACACCAGAGACGAAATAAGAGGATGTTTTTAAGTACGTGATACGTGTTTTCGCAATATTTTTATTTATTTATCTAAAAATATATAATCAGGCTCTGTCAGAGGCTATGTGCTTTCGAAAAGGTTTGTTTACTTTATCATTTTTTGTGTACTTGGCGGCATCGCTTTCAGAATGAAATAAATACGGTTCTAACTATACACGTCGTGTCAGTTTAAAATTATAGTGGTCAAAGAGAGATCGATGCATCATCCTATCATGAAAAGTTTCGATCCATGCAATTGATAAGATTTAACTGGCACACGTGTTTCTAACTACAGTAACAACCCCTATATACAGGGTATTCATTTAAAAACTTTCACTCAAGTTATCTTCGAAACGAGACAGACTTGAGAAAATCGCCGAAACACGTCAAGATATTTATTAAGGGGAACGTTCTTTACAAAAAATTGGACGGCGCCTTAACCTTAACCACCAGGGCCACCACCCCAAAATTCTTAAATGAGAAGGCGGGTCGAGTGATACATCATTTTAAAGCTCCTGACAAGTACTTTATAACCCTAGAATATGAAGTCAATATCTTCACCTATTACAAAATGGCGGTACTTTAAAAATTACCTAAATACCTGATTTGAATGGCCATATTTCCGAAACTAATAAGGTTAGATGTACCTAATGTGGTGTTTTCTTAAAGCTCTTTTAAAGGTTTTTTTTTAATGGTGATACTGGTAGTAATATACAGGTGAGAAGAAAAATTACATATTTTTTTATTTAAGAACCCTGTATATTATTTTACCATTAAAAGATCTTTAAATGAGCTTTAAGAAAATACCACATTAAGTACACCTAACTTTATTAGTTTTGAAATATGACCATCCAAATCAGGTATTTGGGTAATTTTGAAGTACCGCCATTTTTGTAACAGGTGAAGATGTTGACTTCATATTCTAGGGTTATAAAGTACTCGTCTGGAGCTTTAAAATGATGTATCACTCGACCCGCCTTCTCATTTAAGAATTGTGGGTGGTGGCCCTGGTGGTTAAGGGGCTAAGGGGCGCTCATCCACCATTGCTGTAAACGTTCCCCCTCAATATATCTGTGACCTGTTTCGGCACCGATTTTCTGATCTGTCTCATTCGAAGATAACGTCGAGTGGAAAGTCTTCAAATGAGCACCCTGTGTATATATATTTTTTTGTTATTGGCTTGGTTTAAAGTTAGTTGGTTGGTCAACTTATACCATCAAAGGTGGTGTGGTACTTTTCTAATATACCTTTTTTTATGTTATTATTTCCAAATTTTGTTTTATATTTAAATTTTTTACAATTAAGGGGGGCTAAGGTATTTAATTTCAACTCACGTTTTCAAAGTCGGTTGCCCCTGATAACTCAAAACTACTGCACCGATCCTTTTGAAATTTTAAACACTATTTCTGTACATCATTTACGAGGTAACGCTGTCGAGTTTTTTTTTAAGCGCATTGGTTTAAGGGTAAGGTATTCAATTCACAACTCACGTTTTCAAAGTCGGTGCCCCTGATAACTCCAAAACTACTGCACCGATCATTTTGAAATTTTAAACACTATTTCTGTACATCATTTTACGAGGTAACGCTGTCGAGGTTTTTTTTTCATAATTTTGATTTTGCAATAACAAATTAGCCGATTTTTCCCACAAATTGTGTTTTCACTTCAAAGTGTTCTAAAAAGTGAAAAAAAATTTGAAACAAAAAAACTCGACAGCGTTACCTGAGAAACTATTATCTAACGAATGAACTTTGATTTTTGATTTCGGATGATCCAGCACCAAGTTATGAGGGCACCGCAATTCAACTTTTTTCGAGACACGTCCGAACAATTGCTGCCATTGCCGTATTTTTTTAATATTTTTGTAAAAATTTGATGAAACATTCTTCGAATGTCATGCTTTAATGTACCATTGGTTGAGTAAATAGAATTTTAACTGTGTCGTCAGAAAAAATCACGAGAAACATGGCTTTTTTGTACGATTAGTCCTAGCCCCCCTTAAGTCCCTTTAATGACTTAGCACAATATATTATTATTTTTAATATAGCAACCATAGATCAATTATATAAGAAGTTTGTGAAAAATATCAATATGTTAAATTAAAAATGTTTTCCTGTGTATCCTTCGAGAGAATGTCTTAAGAATATGGTATTTTATTGTAAAAAAAACATATTTGCATACGATGAAGACACACACAGCGTTGATAACCTGGTATAGTTTAATTGTATACTGTTATGAATAGTCGCATGCAAGCAAAAAACCAATTAAATTTACATTTAGGGCTATTGCAAGCCGATTTTCATGTGTGAATAAAACTACTAGAGAAAAGTTAGTTTGGTTAATTAAAATAGAAAATATTTATTATTAATATTAAATAAAATTTAACCTATTATCCAAACCTGGGGTTTTTAGAATCGTTAATTTGTAAAGAAGTCTTCTTAGAATGTCTTTATTCTTAAATTCCAAACTTTTAATTTTAATAGCCATTTATGTATCAAGGCCTGAGGCCCGAGGGCTAGATTTCGACCTGATGGGTATTATAGTCCAGTAAAACCCGTGGTGCATACAATGCTTTATGTTTTACCCAAAAAGAATTTTTCAATGAATAATTACATTATTTATTCGCAATATAAAAAATAAATTGCACCTGTACCTGTATAAGTAAGTAGATAATGACTGGTGTTAAGTTTGACTTTGATGTTTCTATCAGTTAGTCAGTTGGCATTTTTATTTAACGATTTGCTCAAAATGGAAGAAATTCCACAAAATATAAGAGAAATGCCATAAAAGCGACCGAAAATCTTTTGCCAGTTAAATCAAGGCAACAGTATGATCGGGAGTATGGCATATTTGGTATTTGGAAAGATGCGAACGCAATTCTTCAAATAACCGAAACCGTTTTAATGGCATATTTTCAGGAACTGGTAAGTTATTGATTTTATTTAAATACATTTTTGTATAAACTTGATCTTTATTGTGAGAGAAATAAAATTGGATAAGCAATAAAATTTCCATATTAGCGCATTACGGCATTATAAGCGGGCATTATCATAATGCCCGCTTATAATGCCCTAGGTGTGATAGCAGGTATTATTGCTACCATAACATATTCCGTTTCTAAGGTATTACAGATCAATAATAGATGGGTAAAACATAAATATTGTTTATAGGTTTTTAATATGGTGAAAAGAAAATAAACTGTAAAATTGAATTGATTACGCTATAACTATATAATTTTTATGTGAAAAGTTTATGTAAGAGAATAAATGTATACAAAGGAAAGTTAAAGATAAAGTTTTTAAGAAATATTATTTTATAACTCAATTTTCTTTCGAGAGTTTGTCCCACATTTTGCTGGCTAACACCAAATATTCATTTAACTTAAGATGAAATTTAATAAAAAATTTAGATATAAATAAATTTCAACTTCTCGCTCTCTGAATTGTATTTTTTTAATAAAAATTATGAAGATTTAAAGCTAGAAAAATGTATGTTTTTGGCCGAAATACTAAAAAAAAATAATCCTGAAGATGGAGAAGCTTTTGTATAAAAAGAACACAAAACAAAGAGTAAATTTAAAATGGGAAAAATCTTGCCCATCAAAAACTCAATCATCATCAAATATAATTTTATGTTTTGTAATGTCCATCTATTATTGATCCTGTAATACCTTAGAAACGGAATATGTTATGGTAGCAATAATACCTGCTATCACACCTAGGGCATTATAAGCGGGATTGATAATGCCCGCTTATAATGCCCTAATGCGCTAATATGGAAATTTCATTGCTTATCAATTTTATTTCTCTCACAATAAAGATCAAGTTTATACAAACATATGTATTAAAATAAAATCAATAACTTACCAGTTCTGAAAATATGCCATTAAAACGGTTTCGGTTATTTGAGGAATTGCGTTCGCATCTTTCAAATACCAAATATGCCATACTCCCGATCATACTGTTGCCTTGATTTAACTGGCAAAAGATTTTCGGTCAGCTTTTATGGCCTTTTCTCTTATATTTTGTTGAAATTTCTTCCATTTTGAGCAAATCGTTAAATAAAAAATGCCAACTGACTAACTGATAGAAACATCAAAGTCAAACTTAACACCAGTCATTATCTACTTACGTATACAGGTACAGGTGCAACTTATTTTTTAACGCTTTTATTAACTTGGGTTGTAACTATCCATCTGGCTATCTATGTAACGGAATCTTTGAGCCTAATTTTAACCAACTTCCAGCTATTCGATTTCTTTGAAACTTTGCACACTTATTAATGACCCATGACAATGCAATAATCTGCAAAAAGTATCCCGTTATCTTGTTTTTAATCGCCAGGAAAAAAAAATTCCATTATATTATAAAAACAACACCTGGGTTGCCATCTGTTGGCAATATTTCAAACTTTGCCACTCAATGGAGAAGAAATTTTTAGTGGGTTGCCATCTGTTGGCAACATTCCAAACTTTGACTGGGTTGCCATCTGTTGGCAACATTTCAAACTTTGCTACTAAATGGAGAAGAAATTTTTTAGTGGGTTGCAATCTGTTGGAAACATTACAAACTTTGCTACTCTTGTTCACTAAAAAATTTTTCGCCATTTTGTCAAGAGTAGCAAAAACTAAAAAATGAAAAATAATTAATAGTTTAAAAAAACTAAAAAACACGCTTTTATATGCAACCGAACTAAAAATTAGAAAATAATTTTTCATTAAAAAAAATATTGTCATTTCATAGTAAAAAAGCGTGGGGTGTTTAATATATTAAATGTTATAATTATTATATTTGCCAATATCTATGATGGAAAAGTTATGAAAAAATAGTAAAATGCACCCCACGCTTTTTACTATGAAATGACAATATTTTTTTAATGAAAAATTATTTTCTAATTTTTAGTTCGGTTGCATATAAAAGCGTGTTTTTTAGTTTTTTAAACAGCCAGTACAATTTTAAAATAGACCGCCGGCTCAAATGTGAGCCGGCTACGTCTATAATACTAAATGCGAGTTTAAAAATTCGGGGTTTCCTGTAGCGGTTTTGTTTTAAAACACGGTCTGTGTAATGCTTCGGCTCGTATGTGTGTCAGGTGGTCTGGGTGTAGCATTTAGTATAAGTATAGTATTTATTTTAGTTCATTTTTGGATATTTAGAAGATATTTTTGTTTAGTTTTTATGTCAAAGATATCATAGAAGCAATTTTTTAGTTATTTTTTTTAGATATTTAGAAAAAAATTATGTAGTCTTTTGCCAAAAATTTTGTACAAGAAATATATATATTTTTTTTAGATTTTAGTTTAGTTTTTAGATTCTTAGAATTATTTTTTTTATTAACGATTTTTGATATCAAAAATGTACCTATATAATGTTAGCAAATATCTATATCTAGTGAAAGTAACTTTTATTTACGACTCGAGGTCTATTTACAAAAAAATGTAATAAAATGGACCACCGACTCATATATGAGTCGGGTTAAATAAACACTCAAATATGTTGAATTCCAACACTACAACTAATTAGCACTTCAATAAACATCAAAATAAAGTAATTTTACAAAAAATAATAAAGTGGTTTATGGGGTCGAAACACAAAATATCTTTCGGAGAGCTGGAAGGCTGCACGTGTTCAACCTATTCCCAAGAAAGGATCTAAATCCCTTCCAGCCTAACTATAGACCAATTTCAATTCTCTCAGTTCTTTGTAAAGTAATGGAAAAATTAATTAATTCACAAATTCTTAAGTACTTAGAAAAACACAAAATTTTGCATGACAGGCAGTATGGATTTCGCCACAAAGATCTACAGCAGATCTTCTTTCCTTCGTATCACACTGTTGGAATAAGTCTCTTGAGTTTCTAGGTGAGTCCCAGATCGTTGCTCTTGATATATCCAAAAGCTTTTGACCAGGTCTGGCATGCCGCACTTCTTAATAAACTTCCCTCCTATGGTCTTTCAACTAAACTCTGTACTTGGCTCTCTAGTTATCTATCTGATCGACGTATATCAGTTATTGTGGACGGCCATTCTTCAAGCTTTCACCAAGTAAATGCTGGAGTCCCTCAGGGCTCAGTTCTGGCACCAACATTGTTTCTTCTTCACATCAACGACCTTCTCTCGTCCACAACTAATTCCATTCATAGTTTCGCCGACGATAGTACCCTTCACTCCAGTTTTCAGGTTCCTAAACCCATTACTAAACCTGACTTGGAAAACAAACGCAGAGCGATGCAGATATCTCTTTCGCAGGATCTTAATTTAATATTGGATTGGGGCGCTAAAAATCTCGTCCATTTTAATGCATCCAAAACACAATCATGTTCCTTGTCGCGAAAAGAGTCATCAAATACTCATCCTCTACTTATGAGCGGCCAAGTTTTACAGAGCAAAGACACCTTTAATCTTGTGGGCGTCACATTTGAAAGTAACCTTAACTGGCATAAACACATTGTATCTATAGCCACGGCAGCTTCAAAAAGCTTGGATTTCTCTTTCGAGCCAAAAGTATTTTTCCGCTTCTAATTTATACACTTTATATGTGTCCCAAATCCGACCTCCCTTGGAATATTGTTCTCATATCTGGGGCATGGCGTCCCCCACAACCCTAAGCATTCTTGATTCTATTCAAAGAAGAGCTATTCGTCTCATTAATGATCCTTCACTTACAGAAAGGCTTCCCTCTCTTGCCCATCGTCGGGCTGTGGGGGATTATCGCTTTTATAGGTACTTCCATGGCTTCTGCTCTGAAGAATTGTCCAGTATAGTTCCTCCACTTACGGTTCCCAACAGAGAAACTCGTGGTTCCGCGCGTATGCATCCTATACGGTCCAACTGGACAGGCCCCGAACTTCCCACTTTGTTCGTTCTTTTATCCCTAGAGTTTCTAGGTTGTGGAACCTGCTGCCCGCGGAGGTCTTTCCTTCCCCCAAATCTTCAAGTATTTAAGTCCCGTGTCAACAAACTCCCTCTTACCTCGCTTAAGACACCCACGGTACGTTAGTATTTAGGCTTTTAGCCTTCGTGATAAATTCATCGAGTAATTTATTGTTTGAAAGTTATGTTAATTATTACATATTATTTAGCGTTACATTCCGTAAAATGATCGATTGATTACACCACAGGTAATTATCTAGATTTTTTAAATGGATACACACGTGCATTGGTATGAGACTAATATCACCAAGGTACATGTTGGGTGAAAGTAAACAGATCTACTTCAATGTTGGTTGTTACTTAAAAATCACGTACGTTTTTCACCTAATTAATGCGACTTTTGATACATAAACATTTTCACAAAAATGCAGATGAAGAAATTGTCAACTTCTTATGTAATTGTTATAAAAAAGAACAAGTATTAATGTGGCATACCTTTCTCTCATTCTTTAGATAAAATTTCTTAAATATGTCTAAAGAATATAATATGTTTTTTAAAAATTATTTTTAAAAAATGGTCCTGATCAAGATATTTATTGAGGGGAACGTTTTTTACAAAAAATTGGACGGCGCCCCTTTAACCCCTTAACCACCAGGGCCACCACCCCAAAATTCTTAAATGAGAAGGCGGGTCAGATGATACATCATTTTAAAGCTCCTGACGAGTACTTTATAACCCTAGAATATGAAGTCAATATCTTCACCTATTACAAAATGGCGGTACTTTAAAAATTACCTAAATACCTGATTTGGATGGTCATATTTCCGAAACTAATAAGTTAGATGTACTTAATGTGGTATTTTCTTAAAGCTCATTTAAAGGTCTTTTTAATGGTAAAATAATATACAGGGTTCTTAAATAAAAAATATGTACTTTTTCTTCTACCCTGTATATTACTACCAGTATCGCCACTTTGCAATAGGTGAAGATATTGACTTCATATTCTAAGGTTATAAAGTACTCCGTCAGAACTTTAAAATGATGTATCCACCCGACCCGCATTCTCATTTAAGAATTTTGGGGTGGTGGCCCTGGTGGTTAAGGGGTTAAAGGGGCGCCGTCAACTTGTAAAAACGTTCCTCCTCAATAAATGTCTTGACGTGTTTCGGCGATTTTCTCAAATCTGTCTCGTTTCGAAGATAACTTGAGTGGAAAGTTTTTAAATGAACACCCTGTATAAAAAAATATGTTAACTTTTTTGGCCGGTACATCAGTTGTAAAGCCAGTAAACGAAAACAATAAATAAAAAGGAACTTAAGCGAAAACACAAACAGATAGACAGATAAAGTTTTCTTTTCAAGAATTACAGAAATCGGATTCCGATAATAGGTTTTTCGTAAGTGTAACTTATTAAGCAGGGTTGTTTTGTTAGACTAAAAATGAGGAACTCTAAATTAAAACCCAGTTTTTGAAAATTTTTAGAATACCTTACAATTTTTACAGCGCGTTTTCCATTTATGAAATTCGAAAAGTTAATCTATACTAATATTATAAATAAGTAAAGTTTGTAATTTTGTGTGTAGGGGCTAAACTTCGGAAATACTGAACCGATCATAAAAATTATTTTACAGTCGGAAAGCTACACTATTCAGGAGTGCTGCAGGCTATATTTCATTATGATTAAAGTTTAGAGAAAAATATACTTAATTAACGCCCGACGAAGTGCGCACGAGTCGGTGTAATATATTTCGATTTAAAAACTTTAAAAATATAAATAATAAAACGCGGAGTATGAATTAAAAGGTACTCTTAAAATTGTGTTTAATTAAAAACTTCGTTTTGATTTAAAGCTCCTTAAATACTTTGATACCATTATTTCTGATTTTATATATCCTTCATCAATTTGTCAAGAATATAACGCTGCTGAGGTAATGAGCATTTTAAAATGATACTTTTTTACCGCGGATTTATCATGGTGGATTAAAGTAGTAAATGGGTAATATGGTAACGAAATTTTTACCATAGTGCAATACATTTTTTTATTTAGGTGTCTTTTTTATCGAACATGAATTGATACGTCACAAAAATATTTATTATTGGCAATTTTACAAAGAACTATGGGCAATGGGTTTAAGGACTGTTCTGGTTACTTCAAAATTATTTGACAAAGAGCAGTAAATTTTTAATAAAAATGTTCATTGTTTTAACAACTGGCGTAGATAAGGGGGTGAGGTAAGGGGTGTAATTACCCCGCCCAGGGCTAGAAATGCTTGCCTAAAGTCCTTTGTTTTTGAGGTTGCATATACAAAACAGAAACTTTTGTAAAAGTAACTAATAACTCAACCTGATATTAGAGACATTTTGCACCACTTAAAATAACAGACGTTTTTTGGCCTCCTTATGGTTATCTTTATTAAACATAACGATTACAGCAGCAGTTTTAGACAGAGATTTTGCAGCCTCTTTTAAGAAATTTATCTTACGTCTGCGCTTTCGACACATAACCTTATGTTTACCTGTGGTTCACCGATTTTAAAGTTTACGAAAATCAGTACTTACTTTTATTCTCCATAAGTTATATATTGATATTTAAATATATGCAAATAATTCTCTTGATTTTGTTTTTCAAAGTAGATGTAACAATACAGTATAAGCAAAACACAAAAAGTAAGGTTAGGTTTGGTAGTAGAATAAAAATCAAGTGTGCCAGATTGTAACATGTAAATAGATTACTGATTTAAAACATCCTTAAAAATGCAAGTCCGTTTTAATTTCTTTACACTATTTTATTTTTTCTTACTGCTATGGATTTTTCGCTAATTAGAGCCTATGTATCAATGATATTTTAATTAATACGGTATTAAAATGTCAACCTTCTTAAATAATTGATATTAAAAATTCTACAATCCGGCAACCACGCAGTTTAACAATAACGATAACGATAAGCTCTTCGGTATTCATCCGTAATTAAAGGAGTCCGGTATGGTTAATAAGGATAACGGATCATGTTTGCGTTACTGCGCAGACTCAGAATAACGTTAACCACAACGGAATTGCTAAATAAGAGGTGCAAAATGTCTCTATTAACACCATATTTGGGCCGTTTTGTTACCAGAAGATATTTTTTTTGGTTGTCACACCGGACAATAAGGTCCATTAGCCACCCCCCAGAAAATGAAATTATCTACACCAGTGGTTTTAATTACGAAAAAACTACTCACAAACATAATAAATGTTAATACCTAAGAAAGTTTAATAATAATTTATTGAAATACAAACATAGATGTAACAACTTTAATCACAACACAGGTTTACTTATCGTATATTATACTATATTCTAAAATGGCTTTCTATGAATTAATACTGAAATAAATTTTACATATTCCCTAAACTACATTAAAAAACAAAATAAAAATATTGTAAATTTAGCAAATTTACCTATTCAATTTTTAAAGATAACAATTTTTGAGAAAATACTTCTAAAGAAATCTTTATTGTATTATCTTTCTTAAGAATTATGAGACCTTATTGACATTTGAAGGGTAATTATTTATAAAACGCTATTGTTTACAAACTCGTAAATAAATAAATCTAAAAATACAGCATATTTGCAAAGTCGCAATATTATTTTTATAAGTAGAAATCCATTATTTTGGCCAAAAAGCAACTTTGAAATTTTAATGGCTCATGCTGTGTTTTTCAAAGTAGATACTCTAAACTACATGTACGCAAAATTATAAAAGGATATGACGACTTCTAGGGGTAATAAGAAACTTGAAAATGTATTTTAAGTAAACATAAATATACAACATTTAATCCCCTTAGTTTATTATTACTCTTGTTTACTAAAAAAGTAAAAGAGTTTAAATAATAAGAGCTATTGTTGTGTTTCCGATGCAGTCTCGCGAGTCTCGCTACTTTTTCAAAGATTTTTAAACTTTTTCTTTATCAGTTTTTGTACTTACAATTGCCTTCCACTACTTTTGCTACTTGTGAGTGTAAGGACAGATACAAGATTTTTATAATTTACAAAGGTTTTCCATTTTAAAAATTTAATATGTTTTTGTCCTACACTGTATATCCTAAAAGAATAAAAGCATTCTCAGGAAAGATATGGATTCTACAAAATCTACCCAACAAAACAGTGTTATTATTTATTTTATACGTTAAAAAATAAAAAAGTTGGGAAGATGTATCTCTCTATTACGCTTCTAAGAATAATTTAAAATTATTTTTCAGATTTGGATGGTCATATTTCGAAACTAATTGAGATAGACACATCAAATGTAGTATTTTTCTAAAGCATTTTAAAAGATTTTTTTGGTGGTGATATAATATTCAGGTATTTCCATTTAAAAAAATCATACCTATTGTCGTACCCTGTATATCATATGAGATAATAATCATCGGATTACTGATTAGAATACTACCGAATTAACCAAACAAGCTGACATTTTAGTTTATTTTGTACAATAAAAAATAATAATGTTAAGTGGGGTGTAAATTTCATAATAACATATAATAAGTTTTAAGGTTTCCAAAAAGCATTTGTAATAATTTATAGATATTTTTCCAGTAAAAAGCACCTCATTTTAAGTTAGATTGGTAAGTTTCAGAATTTTGACCAAAAAAATTAATTTCTATCCATAGTGCGATGACCAGGCTGCATCAACCGGCATATCATAAAAAGAAATATAGCAAAGGCGGCCGCAAAGACAAGCATGCCGATTATATTTGCTTTAAACTCTTTGTGATTTTTTTTCTTATCAAAGAGCACCGAATTTACATTTTTAAACTACATTTGGCAAGTAAAAGTATAACTTCTCTATTTGAACCTCTAAAAAATTACATATACTTTTTTTAATTCTGTTCTAAAAACAAGCGTTTAAGGCAATCTAAAGAATAAACTCTTACGTCTAAAATTATTAAATTTATGAAAAATGCATCACAAGTAACATTACGACTTAGTTTTGTTTAATTCGTCTTTTAGACTCAAAGCCAATTTGTATCCAAGTTCTGGGCCGTCTATCATTTCCTTTAACTAAATCAGGAATTTCGTCTGACGTTGCGATAATTCCATGATTGTTGATAACGTTATTTTTCGTCTTTTCAATATCCAGTAGGTCAACACCTCTGCAACAGTCGTCTAACAGAATTGTTCGAAAACCGCTTACTATGGCATCAGCTGCAGTTGCACCTAAAATAATTTAAAAATCAGTTTGCGAAGTTCCTTTTATTTAAGTTTGAAAGAAAATTTTAAGGTAAATAAGCTAAATTATTTAATAGTGATATTTGAGGGGCAAGTTATACAATCTACATTTTATAAAAAATGTACAAGCATAGGCGTAACTGGCCATTGCACCTGGACGGGGCCTAGGGGGGCACATTTTCCTTGGGGGGGCCCTGGCCTCCCAGGCCTCCCTGTGTGGACAAGCAGCCTATAAATTAAATATAATATATATTTTTTAAGATTAAATACTCTGTTATGGAAGTAGTCATAACCAAAAAAAATATTTGTTTTAATTTAGCGCTAAAAATACAAATATTGGGACTTTTATCTCATTTTTATATTAAATTAAATAGGTAGATTGTGCAATTTAAAACTAGGCCCCTCAATTATACACTAGCGAAAAAAATTAAAGGATACAAAAAAACTCTAAATTTTTAATGTTTTTCAAGTGGCTTAATTTCGCTTAAAAATTATCGTACTGAAATTTAAAAAAAAACCATTTTAAAGCCTAAAGTATCTAGTTTTAAGATTCTCAGTGAAAAAGTTTTTATAAGCAACGTCTACCGTGTAATCCTAATAAATACCGAAAATATATCTTTTTTGGTCGAAAAATTTGGATTTTTTTCTAAATTAACCACTTATATGGATCGAATAACATGTTTATTCAGCTTTAATTTTCTTTTTTCAAAAGTTCGATACGACCACTTCTCACTAGAGATATTGAACTTTGAACAAAAAAAGGACCTTTTTGTCTTTAACCATCAATATCTCAACAATCGCTGAGGATATCACAAAAAAATTAGGGAGAGTTTTAAAATCTTTAATAAATACTCTACAATAATCGGCTATGGTTTTTGAAAAAGTATTCTTTACGTTAATTTCAAAAATCAATAGAAAATGGGCTTTTGTGGCTTTTGGTATAATCATGCGCTAAAATTAATATTATTGGGAAAACCAGTACTGTTAAGTATGCATTTTACAGCTCAATATTCTTAAAAACTCCACAAAGTTTAGATTTAATCCATCAAGCCGTTTTTGTTCCACGCGATCGAATTTTTGAGAAAGAATTAAAGATCACGATTTTGATTTTAAATGATCATAATGTTTAACCCCAATGCAACAAAGTTTTAAAGTTTTTATGCATTTTTTCCATAAATTTAAAGACTTTTATTAATAAAAATGCATATAAAACTTTGTTGCATTGGGTTAATTAAACATTATGATCATTTAAACTTAAAATCGTGTTCCTTAAATTCCTTCTCAAAATTCGATCGAATGAAATAAAAAAACGGCTTGATCGATTGAATCGAAACTTTGTGTAGTTTTTTTAGGCATATGAAGCTGTAAAATGCACACTTAACATTACTGGTTTTCTCAATATTTTAATTTAGCGCCTGATTATACCAAAAGCCGCAAAAAAACACAATTTTTATTGATTTTTGAAATTAACGAAAAAAAAATATAAAACATTTTTTTAACCATAGCCGAATATTGAGTTCAATATCTCAGCGAGAAGTGGTCGTATCGAACTTTAAAAAAACAAAATTAAAGCCGCATGAACAAGTTATCCGATCCATATAGTGGTTAAGTTGATTTTTTTCCAAGTTTTTAGACTCAAATAAAAACCGCAAAAATTTCGAAAAAAAAATATTCTTTTCTGTATTCATAAGGATTACGCGGTAGACGCTGCTTGAAAAAATGTTTTCCTGTGGAACCTTAAAACTAGGAACTTTAATCTTTATAATGCATTTTTAAAATTTCAGTACGATAATTTCTAAGCGAAATATAGCCGTTTGAAAAACGTCAAAAAATTTGGAGTTTTTTTTTGTATCTTCTTAATTTTTTCCGCTAGTGTAGTAACAATTATAGGTAGCTCAGTAAACTTGTTTTATAAATATTTTTTTATATTAACTACAGATAAATAAGTTCATAAGGTCCGAACTGGAGAGAGAGAACTAGAATTACTTATGAAAATACGGCTGTTAATATTTTTGTAAAATGGTATCTTACCGACACATACGTCATACGCAATACCACAAACATAAACGTCAGTTATGTTTCTTAGTTTCAGCTGCGCCTCCAATTTAGTGTCTGTTAGTTTAGAGTTATCCCAAAACGCTGAGTATGAGTCTATTTCTGGATTTGTCCCTTTGTAGATTTTTATTCCATTTTCAACAACCTTAAAAAATTGAAAAATATCTAGTTTCTTATATAAGAGTTGTTGTTTTTCCGGTTAATATTATCTATTACCAGTATACCACAAACTTCTTATTCTAGCCTTAGGAATTTGTTATTGGAAACTTTTTTGCGCCTTTAAAGTTGCTTTGTGTATATCAGTGTGTCTACGTAAGTTGGCGGCATATGGAAAACTTTTTATTATTGATTTTACGAAAAAACTTATTCTTTATAAAAGTTCTGCACGGTCCAAAACCTAAAATGCAATCATCAGATATCAAATTGTTTCAGTTATGTACGAGGTTTGGCCAAAAATGTAATTTTTGCTTAAGAGTAAAGTACCTGTATTTTGGCTAATAGAGAAATATTCCACAGTAAAAATAAGGTCACGCACTAATAATACCGGCCTTATTTTAACATCTGAGCTTGCGCAGATGCATGGTGGGATAAGGACTCCCTTAATAAGGATAGTGCCTGGCTGTTATTTATGTCGGTTTTAGGTCGTGCCTTATTTTGGTCTTATTTTAACTTCGGAACTGTTCGTGTAAACCGAACGGCTGCCAAGCACAAAATCGAAAAGTTTTTAGAAGTAAAAATACTTAAAACCTTGCTTTTTCAAATGTATTTCTTTAATTGTGTTAAACAAAACCCTACAACACAAAACAATAAAGAAAAACAACTAAATTTTTTCCCCCTTTTTTTAGGTTAATGGTACTGTCAACATGATTTGCAATAACTCTAAATTATGGGTACAAGCACTATTTAAATAAGGCCGGTATTAATAATACCCGAGCTTAATAAGGCAACTTGCAATAATTCTCTAATATCAAGCATTGTTATAAAGAAAAGATGTTTAGAATTAAAAATTACTTCCAAATATGCAATTTTGTTTATTTCCAAAATATTTTTTTTCTGCGGAAATCGAGAAAATCTTAAGTTTGTACATTAGTGCATTGTTACATTCTTCTTGTTTTGATAACAAATAATTTAAAAAGTTTATTTAAGACCTGTCCCATAATATTTATAATCATGAAATATAGTACACTAATGTACAAAACCAAAGACAATTGTGGTTTCACCATAGACTCCCAGAACAATGCTACAACTTTTGGTCATCAGTTTGGACGCTGGCTTGGCTAAATTTATGAAGCGGCAAAATTATACGTACTGTTTACGTGTGTATCTGATGGATACCTGCTTTATAAATTGCACGAAGCGAGCGTCCAAGCTGATGAACAAAAATGAATCATTGTTCTGGGTGTCTATAGTGAAACTATAATTGTCTTTGACAAGACTAAATTTCTACCATTATCGCAGAAAAAAAAATAAAAATCTTTTGGAAATAAACAAAATTGCATATTTGAAGTAATTTTTAATTTTAAACTTTTCTTTATACCAATTTGCGATATTAGCTAAAATTAAAAAACACGCTTTTATATGCAACCGAACTAAAAATTAAAAAATAATTTTTCATTAAAAAAAATATTTTCACTTCATAGTAAAAAGCGTGGGGTGCTTAATATATTAAATGTTATAATTATTATATTTGCCAATATCTATGATGGAAAAGTTATGAAAAAATAGTAAAATGCACCCCACGCTTTTTACTATGAAGTGAAAAATATTTTTAATGAAAAATTATTTTTTAATTTTTAGTTCGGTTGCATATAAAAGCGTGTTTTTTAGTTTTTTAAACTATTAATTATTTTTCATTTTTAGTTCGTTATATTGCACAAAATTCTTAATATAACAGTAAATTAGAACATACTATTTAATTAAGCAGCAAAAAGAAAATAACCAGCCCCCTATGAAATGACAATGGTAGCAAATTTTAAAATTTGCAAAGATTGCAACTCACTAAAAAATTTCTTCTTCATTAAGTAGCAAAGTTTCAAATTTTGCCAACAGATGGCAATCCAGGCAATGTTTGGACCGTTGCCAACATTTTACAATCCACTAAAAATTTCTTCTTCATTTAATAGCAAAGTTTGAAATTTTCCAACAGATGGCATCCTAGGTGTTGTTTTTATAATATAATGGAATTTTTTTCCTGGCGATTAAAAAAAAGATAAAGGGATACTGTTTGCAGATTATTGCATTGTCATGGGTCCTTAATACGTGTGCAAAGTTTCAAAGAAATCGAATAGCTGGAAGTTGGTTAAAATTAGGCTCAAAGATTCCGTTACATAGGCAGCCAGATAGATAGTTACAACCCAAGTTAATAAAAGCGTGTTAA